>PVLD010028156.1:0-19778 GCA_004027595.1 Dinomys branickii
GCAGGGTCCAATTTTATTTCCGTAAGAAGCTGAGACGGGCAGGGGAGGGCAGCGTGATGCTTTCCTTGTCTGTTGTCTCACGCCTCTCCTCTTGCTCTTACTGTAAAAGCCCTTACACACCTAAGTGGAGACTTGAAGCAACGAAAGGCCTCTCCCCCTGTAACAAGGATGAATCTAAGATAGTTTGGTCTTATATGCCAGAGTTTAAGAGGAGATCTGGGCAGCTAGCTCAGAAATATAAAAGAAAACACAAGAACAAAGGGTAAAAGTTAAAATAAGGACCTCTCCTCCCAGGAAAGAAACTTATTAGATGGCTCAGTTCAGTAATATCTTACACAGCAATTCAGCCAGCTTTGTTCACCGCTTTATCTCAAGCAGTTAGACCAGTACCTAGTATTTTGTAGGCTCTCAGTGGGGCTCAGAAAATGATACCCCTTAATATGCTACTTTAAACTTCAAGTTGAGAGCACCTGAGAAGCAGCAAGTGCAGGGGAGGACTTTTCTGAAGTTTCTGTACCAAAGAGGAACACAATTTCCTTCAATCCTCTTATTAAAATTTTATTAATCAGGTTAGAGTAAATTCACATTCCAGGAAGAGAGGGAAAAATCAAACACGATAACCAGAGCCCAGAGGAACTTTGTCCCAGACGATTGTCTGGTCAAGTGTACTCATCTTCCCTAAGAGTCATTACTACTCGCAGAAGTTACACACATCCCGTACGTGATCACTGATCACTGATGTTGTATGTTACTATTCTAGTTATCTGAGGTGTCACAAACTCCCTAATAACATGGCAAAGCTACTAACTGTTGTGCCATGTGTTTTAACTGTTCCCCTGACTGTTCCCTGTGTCCTTCTCCTCAGGCCTCACTATTTTTCCCTGTGACAAAACAACACTGAAATTAAGCAAGTTAATAATGTACAGTGGCCTCCATGACAGTGGCCTCTAAATATTCAATAAAAGAAAGAATCACCTATCTCTTGCATTAAATCAAAAGCTAGAAATGACTAAGCTTAGCGAGGAAGGCATGTTATAAGACAAGATAGGCTAAAGGCTAGGCCTCTGTGCCAAACAGCTAGTCCATATGAATGGTAAGAAAGCAAAATATCTTTAATGCTGATATAGGGAAAGTTTTAGTGGTTTGGATAGAAAAATCAAACCAGCCACAAAATTATAGTAACTGAAAGCTTAATCCAGAGCAAGGCTCTAACTCTTAAATTCCATGAATGTTGAGAGAAGTGAAGAAGTGAAGAAGAGAAGCTGGAAGCTAGCAGAGATTGCTCATGCATTTTAAGGAAAATCCATCTCCGTTATGTAAAAATACAAAGTCAGTCTGGGCCTGAAGCTCAGTGGTAGACGTGTGTCTAGGATGCCTGAGGGCCTGGATTTGATCCAAATAGCACAGTGAGAAACCAAAAGTGAAAAGTAAAGCAGCAGGTGCTGATACAGAGGCTGTAGCAAGAAGACACTCAGAAGATCTAGCTAGGCTAACTGTTAAAGGCGACAACACTAAACAGCTGATTTTCAGTGCAGGTAGGGACTAGGAGAATTGGTGATATGCAATTCAGGCTGGCCTTGAACTCACTATGTAGCCCAGGCTGGCCCTGAACTTGCTGCGGTCCTCCTGACAGCCTCCTGAGTGCTGGGATTATAGAAATGCATCACCATACCTGGCTTCAATAAAGTACTTTTAATTAAGATACATATTTTTAAAAATCTTGCACATTTAACACACTATAGTGCAATTTATTATTATCTTGTTTTGAGACAGGGTCTCAGTATGTAGCTGGCCTCAAATTTGTAATTTTCCTCCCTCAGCCTCCTAAATGCTGGAATTACACACCTGGATCGCCATGCCTGGCTCAAACATAACTTCTATATGCCCTAGGAAACTGAAACACTTCTTATGACACACTTACTATGATATTCTATGTGTTGCAAAGGTCTGCTAAGTGAATCTGCAACATCTTTAAAGTATATATGTAGGGTTATTTAAAAGTTGGCTTGGATTAGCTTAACCATGTATTGCACACTCCAGAACAAACACTGAAAAAAGTTTAAAAAGAAGCATAACTGATCTGCTAAAAAAGGAAAGTGGAATTATAAAACATTCAATTAAAGCCAAAAAGGCAGAAAAAGAATAAAACAAAAGTAGAAATAAAGATAAAGAACAGGGGCAGAAATAGAAAATAATGAAATATGGTAACTATTAATTCAACCATATCAGTAATCACTTTTTTTCCAGTATTGGAGACCACCTCTAGCGCCTTCTGCATGCAAAGCATGTGCCCTCCCACTGAGCTACATCCCCAGTCCTGCAGGAACCACTGTGTGCACCATGATCTCAGGGTCCTAATTCTTTAATGGGCTGTCAGAATGTATCAAATAACAAGACTGAACTATACATGCCACCCCCAGGAAATCCACTTCCATTTTTTTGTTTGGATTTTGTTTTTCTTTCTTGCTTTGGTGCTGGAGATTGAACCCAGGGGCCCTATTCACACTAAGTATATGCTCTGCCCCTGAACTTCACATTCAGCCTAAGCCCCATAAAGCCTCTTTAAACTTATGAAGACGCACTTAGATTAGAAAATGGATGAGGAAAGATAACCTGTGATAACATTCATGAAAAGAAAGAAATAGCTACATTAAGACAGAGCACACTTCAAAGCAAGCAAAGTTATCGGGCCCAGCGAGAGGCACTATGCAGTGATGAAAGGGTTGGTTCTGCTCTGGCACACACACCATTTTTCTTTTTTTGCAGTACTGTACAGGGTCTAACCTGTATGTACTGAACAACACAATATCAAACTGCATGAGGCAAAAATATGAAGAACTACAAGGAGAATACACTATTATAACTGGATAATTTAATATCCCTCTACCAAAAATAAGGAAGAAAAGCACAAATCCAGCAAGCAGAAAGATTGGTAAGAACACAGCTGAACTCAACAATATCACCAATCAATTGAATATAATCAACCTCTATAGACCACTTCACTTATCAGGAGAATACACATTCTTCTTAATCTCATATAAAATATTCACCAAGATAGACCATATTCTGGGCCATAAAATGTACTAGCAAATTTAAATAGAAATTACACAATGTCTGTTCTCAGATCACAATAGAATTAACCTAGAAATATGTGAAGATTAAACAACCTACTTATTTTGGTACCAGGAATTGAACTCAGGACCTTGCACTTGCCAGGTAAGAACTGTGCCACTGAGCTTTATCCCTGGCCCTAAACAACCTACAGAAAAAAATCAAATAACAGACAAAATCAAATAATTATTCATGACAAAAAATCTTATATACCAGAAATAGAGGGAAACTTATTCAGGTTGATAAAGAATATTTACCAACAAAACAAAACAAAAATGAAAACAAAACAAAACAAAAAAACCCTAGAGCTTTGCAACTAAGATAGGAAAAAGACAAAGATGTTTCCTCTTACAACTCCTTTTCAATATCATACTCAAAGTCCTAACCAATGCAGTAAGATAAGGAAAAGAAGTACAATGTTTGGTTTGGTAAGGAAGAAATAATAAAACTGTTCACAGATGACATGACTGTGTGTATAGAAAATCTTAAAGAATCAACAATAACTAAAATAAAATAAGATAAAATAAAAACCTGGATCTAACAAGCAAGCATAACAAGGTTGTGAGAAGAAAGATTAATATACTAAAGTCAATCATTTTTCTATATATCAGCAATAAACAAGTAGAATTTGAAATAAGAAATATAATATCATTTGTCTTAACACTACCAAAATGAAATACTTAGGAAATATAACAAAATCTATATAAGATCTACATAAGGAAAACTACAAAACTCTTGTTGAACAAAATATAAGCACTAAATACATGGAGAGAGATTCCATATTCATAGATGACAAGACTCAACACTGTCAAGGTGCCAGTTCTTCCCAACTTGATAGGTTCAAGGCAACCCAAATCAAAATCCAAACTTATTTTGTATATTTTGACAAATTGATTATAAAGATTATATGGAGAAACTAAAGAACTACACTGGCCAACATATTGAAAAAGAACAATATTCAAAGATTAATACCACTCAACTTCAAGGCTGACTATGAAGCTACTATAACCAGGACAATGTGATTTAGGCAAAAGAACAGACACATAGATCAAAGGGCCAGAAATATATACTAAATATAGTCAAGTGATCTTTGACAAATGAACCTGACATATTGTGCAAATATGTCTTTTCAACAAATGATGCCAGAACAATTGGATATCACTTTGGGGAGGAAAGAAAAGACTATAGAGACCTCACATCCTTCACAGAAATTAATTAAGAATATATCAAAGATGTATGATCTGTAAATGTAACATCTAAAACTGTAACAGTCTTGGGAAATAACATAGGAAAAATACAAATGAGCTTGGGTACAGCAATTACTTTTATTTTTTTCATTTACTTATTTGTTTGGTACTAGGAAACAACCTCAGGACCTTGCACTTGCCAAGCAAGGCGCTGTGCTGCTGAACTATATTCCCAGCCCCAGCAATTACTTTCAGGTACAACACCAAAGGCATAACCCATGGGAGAAACAATGACCATACTGCACTTCATCAAAAGGTAAAATGTGAAAATGAAAAGTCATTGTCAAGAAAACTAGAAGACAAGTCACAGACTAGGAGAAAATTTCAGAAAAGACTTGATAAAGGGTCCAGGCATGAACTCAGTACGTAGCCCCAGCTGACCTTGGAACTTGCCATCTTCCTCCCTTGGTTGGTTATCCAAAATATGGGGATATCAAGAATTCTTAAAACTTAACAATAACGAAATGAACAACCTGATTTAAAAATGGGCCAAGCCAGGATGAGCAGGTACATGCATATAATCCCAGCTACTCAGGAGGCTGAAGTAAGAAAAACACTTGAATTTAGGAGTTTGAGGTCAGCCTGGGCAACATAATGAGACCCTGTCTTCAAAGAAGGGTGGAAGGGAGGAGAAGAAGGGTATTGGAGTGTGTGCTTAGCACAGGCAAGGCCCTAGCTTTGATCCCGAGCACTGTTACACCACACACACACACACACACACACACACACACACTCATAACAACAAAAACCACAGGTGACAAATAAGCATATGAAAAGATGTACAATCTTGCATATCTCTGTTTATTCTCCTGAGAAACCACTTTGAAAATATCAATACATAATACAACAACTATTGATAATTTCCTACTACTTTGTAACTCTGTATTGCTTGTATTGTTCTTACGCTATTTTGTAAATGGATGTCTGTCTATTAATATGGTTTTTGTCCTTTTATTTTTAAAATAAATTATAAAAAAAAAGAAAAGATGTTCTACATCAGGTCACCAGGCAAGTGCAAATTCAAACAAGATACACTAACAATGGTGCAAATTCAAAACAATGCTTGCTGATGGGCATACAGAATAGTACACTCATTTTGTAACAGAGTTTGGAAGTTTCTTCTAAATACAGAAGACGGTCCTTGATTTACAATGGTTCAACATAATGATTTTTCAACTATGGTATGAAAGTGATATGCATTCAGCAGCAACCATACTTTGAGGTTTGACCTTTTCCTGTGGTAGTGCTATGCTGCAAGGTGTGTTCCCGCATTGCTGGGCAGCACAAGGGTAAATAGTGAATGCCCTACAGTGCTCTGTGTTGCTAAAGTTATGTTGTTCAGCAAGTCATTAGGTGTTTTTTGTTGGATTGGTTCGATTTGTGCGTGTGGTACTGAGGGTTACAAGCTACTCTGGTAGGACATGGTGATAATGAAGGGAGGCTGTGAATGCCTGGGGCAGCGGGACATAGGGTGCCTCTGTATCTTCCTTTCAATTCTGCTCTAACCTTAAACTGCTCTGAAAAATCTTAAAAAGAAGAAAGTAAATAGGAAAAAATGGTGGGATATTAAAGTGTTGTAGTCTTTTCTGTTTATTTTTGTACTGGGATTGAACTTGGTGCCTTTGCACTAAGCTACATCCCCAGACCTTTTTAAAAATATTTTATTTTGAGATAGATTCTCATTAAGCTGCTAAACTGCCCAGATTTCAATCGGTAACCCTACTGCCTCAACCTCCTAGAGTGCTGGGTTACAGGCATGTGCCATCATGCTCAGCTTAAAATGGTATATTTTTAAGTATGAAGGGCTCTATATCTAAATCTGAGATTTTTTTTTCTAAATTGAATTTCTCAGATTTGATAGTCATGTGTTATTCAAACCCTGGTGCCAAACAATATTATATTCTTTAATTTCATATTTTAATGGGAAGATTAGAGTCCAAGAACTAGTTTTAGATCTGATGGTTGCCTATTTCTAAAGAATGGTGCACAGCATCTGGCAGGTCATTGCAACCCACACCTATGGCTGAGCACCACAAATGCAGAGTGTTCTTGCATCAGTAAACCGTCTTCTTCCCATCCTATCACACTCTCATTCTCTGCTGAAATGTTTACATCTGAGGTGAGTTGCTAAAAATAAACTAAAATGCTTCTCAGCACCAAAGACTATTTTATTGCAACTAAAACCCAAGGTACAGCTCAGTTAAACTCAAAGCATCAAGATAACCAAAATTACCAAGGCGCCAACCTACTTGTTCCTGCTACATTATCATAACGGTAGAAGCCTGATAACCATTCATTCCTTCAACTGGTACTGTATTCACTGCATGCCTATAAATATGTGCCATAAGATGTTCTCTTTTTATGCTGTGGCACATAGGAAAAGATGATATATACCCCAGTGACCATCCTCAAGTAGTTTATGGGCCATTAAGAAAATTAAAACATCATTCTGATTTACAAATCTATCTTGTTATTTCACTTGACTAGGCTTGGCAGGTACTACCATCTCTGTTATATGAAGACATTTGAGTCACAAGAGGTTAAGTATCTTGCTCAATTACATAGAGTAAGTGGTATAGTAAAATAGTCACATAAACTGTAAGAGATCAGACAAAGAAATTACTCATAGCAAAGGTGGTAATTTTTATCCTGATTGACCGTTTTATTGTTCACAGATGATGTAAGGGTTTATCCTTCAATAGACCTACTTCTGCTAAAAAATAAAAAATAACAATCCAAGAAGTTTCTGTCATGGGTACACCCCAGTTCTTCCTCAAATTCAAATTGGCTGCTCCTCTCTCCCCTAGTTCCAAGTGGAGCTAAATTCCAGGGGCATGTTAGACCTGAGCTATATCCCATCCCTTTTTATTTTTTATTTTGAGATAGTGCCGCATTAAATTGCCCACGCTGGCCTCAAACTTGCAACCCTGCCTCAGCTGATAAGCAGGTGGGATTACAGTTTGTGCCACCAAGCCCTGATAATTAGCTGCTTATCAGCACACAGGCCGCAGTACTTAGTACCATGCCTAGCTTATAGCATGCAATGATGATCACACTGTTTCCCTTGGAGAGCTTCCTACAGCAGGAATTGTGTGGGATATTACTAATTTATTCTTTCCTCTTCTCTGTTGGAGAATGAGAGGGTCCCATTTGATCAGGAAATGTTACTGAGGATCTGCTTTGTGCTCTGCCATTCCACTAAACACACCAGACTCCTGGCCACACATCAGAGCTTGAATAAAAATATGTGATCCTATTTGTTTTGGTTTGCTACCTGGCTTTTCCTTCAGAATGAAAACTCAGTGGAAGCAGAGACCGTATCTTTTTTATTCAGCGCTTATCTGTAGCACTGAGTAAACAGAGAGTACTAAAATATTTGCTGACTTACTGAATTAAGAGTTAATAAATGGGACACAGTCTCTTTTCTTGACAATTTTAGAGTTTTAGGAAGAAGATACACTAGTTATACAGGTGATCAGTATAAAATGTAAGACAGACTTATACACTGGATGCTACAGAAGTCCCAAATACGGCCTTTACAGCAGTCAGACTCATAGGTGAGGCAGGAGGCATCAGTGAGCAGCACTTGGGAACAGTGGAGGGGGCCAACCTTTATTAGCTGCTGGCCTAGAGGAGCTAAGCACCCCAAATCTGGGCCCCCAGTCTGGGTTAGGAGAGGAGCTATACAGAGCTTGTGGCAGGAAAAGGCAAGCAGGACAAAGGTAGTTACTTAAAGGTGACAGGTTTACAACTTTGAACAACTGGTTGGCCATGGCCGGCGGTGGAGTCAGAGAACGGGATATGGTGAAGCGGTTCGCTTATCACATTAGGGTGTTGTCGGTGCAAGGAAGGGAGGACGAGGGCGCAATCGTGTATAGAAACTGTTGTTATCTTGCGGATAAAAGATAGAACAAAATAAGAACATAGCATTAGCTGATAGGCGGGCTTTAGGGTTGAGTCCTTGGAGAGAGGAGGGGGTCCTAGGGTGGTTCATCTTTCTGTCTCATGGCCATAAAAGTTTCCTGGGAAAGGTGATGCCTCTTAGCTCTTTAAGTTTTACTTTGATTTCTAGTTCAGCTTGCTCTTTTCATCCAGTGGGAGGTTTAAAGGAAGAGCCAACTAGCATTTATTCAACATTTACAATGTTCCAGACACTATTTTATTTACTTATTTTTTGGGTACCGGGAATCCAGACACTATTTTAGTCCTTCTCACTTAACTCATTTCATCTCAAGAACAGTTCTGGTACAGATACTATTATAGATAAGGAAAAAAACACACAGAAAGCAGAAGTAACATGCCAAAGGTCACATGATTCAAAATCAGGCATTTGCTGTTTAGCCCTTCCAAGAAATCATTTCTCAAAATTAACCAAAATACCTTTTTTACAAATAAAAGCATATAAACGTGCTCTTAAAAGAAAATTCAGACTATAGATTAAGAAACTAACAAGCTACTAATTTTCTAAAGAATGGTTAAGGTCTCATTCAGTGCAGATTTCATAGTATAATTCTGCTCTTCAAAATTCCTATATTATTCTTTTATCTCAATACATTCTCTAAGGAGGAATGCATGCTTTAAAATAATAGGTCAATGGCACAGTAGGTACATACAGTACTAAAAGACAATAATTTGAAATGTCATTTACTTGGGGGGAACAGGGCTAAGGACTGAACCCAGGGCCTTCACACTAGCTACATTCCCAGGCCATCTTTTAATTTTTATTTTGGGACAAGGTCTCACAAATTGCTAAATTGTCTAGGCTGGGCTCAAACGGGATCTTCCTGCTTCAGTCTTCCAAAATGCTAGGATTACAGGTATGTGCCTCCATATCCAGTTTACACTGATCTTTTTTTAAAATTCCACTGTCACTGAACTAACATGGGAGTTTATCTTGGTTACAAACATGAGAGACTTCTACGGATATGGGCTTGTTTATGTATGTATGTACGTATGTATGCATGCAGATTTTTGAGATAGGGTCTCACTACGTAGCTCAGGCTGGTCTTAAATTTGGAATCCTCCTGACTCAACTTTCTGAGTGCTGGGATTACAGAAACAAGGCACAGTCCATGGCCATACCACCCTGAATGCACCCGAGCTCATCAGAAACAAGGCATAACACCCAGCTTCATAGTCTTCTTAAACAGGATACAAAAAGTTCTAACCTTAAAGAAAAGTACTCACACTTTGACTATATTAAAACGAAGAATTTATGTACAAATAAAATTTGAAGAGAGCAAAGAAGTAAGCTACAAATTGGGAGAAGATATCTGTAACACATATAAGGACAAATGGCTCCTGCCTAGAAAACAAAGAAATACACATGTATAAGCAAAAGGAATGCAAGCCAGGTGTGGTGGATCATACCTGTAAACCCAGAAAAGGTCTGGGGATGTAACTCAGTGCAATGGTCCTGGGTTCGATACTGAAAGAGGGTGAGAGGGAAGGAGAAGAAGGGAGGGAAAGGAGAAAGAGGAGGAGGGGAGAGAAAAGAGGAAGAGGAGGAGGAAGAGGGGGAGTAGCAAGGCAAAAATAGGAAAAAAGTCAAGACTGACTTAGTTACTTCAATAAATGTGGTCAGTATAAGCATATGAAGAGGTGATTGAGCATCATTACTAATCATGGAGAAGAAAATTAAAACTACAATGAAATACACTCATGAGATTGGCTAAAATAAAATCAAACTGAGAAAGATGACAACTGGAAATTCTGTTACATTTGTTGAGGAGAGGGTAAACTGATATAACCAATTTAGAAAACAGTTTGATATTATCTATGAAAGTTGAACATACATTTACTCTATGAATAGCTATTATGTTTCTAGATAAATACCTGAAAGGAACATGTGACTATGTATATCTCTCAAAAGAAGTATGTATATGTATTTAGCAAGAGTCTTGATTTAGAATCTTCATATCATATTCTACATAACGACCTGAAACTGGAAATAATAATAAAATGGATAGAAAAATACTGACACAATAGAATTCTATGACAAAAAATGAATTGCTGCTACATATATAACTACACAGATGAAATGTGCAAATGTAATATTGACCAATACAAGGTAGCCATATAAAAATACATGATCCCATTTAGATAAATTTAAAACAATTGGCAAAATTACTGTATCCTGTTCGAGATCAAGGCAGTGATCAACTTTGTGAAAGATAAAGAAACTGCAACTGGGAGGCAGCGCAGAGGAAGCACAGTGCCTGCACGTTGGCCCGGGTGGAAGCTGTGTGTATACGCCCACTCTGATAAACCAAGACGTTCACATTATAACTATACATCTCCCTATATGGTACATTTCTGGTAAGAAGTTTTAAAACAAAGGAATGATAACTACAAAAATAAAGCACAGTGATTAAAGGATAGGGGCTTAAATAATTTTGGAGGCCTTCACAATTACAAATATAAAATATTTAGGTACAGAGCCTTGGAAAAGGCCTATGCAAGTGAGATCTCCCTCTCAGTAAATCTTCCCTTCATGGTTGTCTGTAGGAGACATGGGGCAGTATAGGGTAGAGGCAGAGAACTATGCTGGTAAAGTTCTAGTTCCTAAGTCATGTGCCATGGACTGACTGACTGAATGAATATATGGGGAGAGGGGAGAGAAAGAGCCAGAGAATATGAATATATATTCTTTTTAGGAGGTGGTAGGTGGTAGTGCACACTTGTAATCCTAACACTCAGGAGTCTAAGCAGGAGGATCACCACAAGTTTGAAGCCACCCTGTACTAAAAAGTGAGACCCAATCTCATAAAACAACAATATAACAACAAACAAATAGTAAAAACAGACTGGGGATATAGCTCAGTGGAACAGTGCCTGCCTGGTAAGCGCAAGGTCCTGAGTTCAATTCCTGTTACCAAAACAACAAGAAAAAAGGACTGAAAAGGATGAACGTTATAAAAATTTTGGGTATAAAAGTAAAGCACAATGGATAGCAATTGGAAAGATGTTTTTCCTTAATATGAAAGAGACAAGAGAGATATTTTTGAATTGTTAGAGGAAAAAATCCAGTGAAAAGAGTTGTTAAGGATACAGAAAAGGCACTAACCCATGGAGTTAGGTCTCTCAGAAAGAGAAGAGTGATGAAATCTGGGTCACAAGTGGAGCACACACAAAAAAAGATTCAATGGCCCTGAATCAAGGCCAGCAGTTTTCTGAAGCTGTTGGCTTCAAGCAGGAGCCTAAAGTGGTATCTTTCTATGGTCTGTTGGCTATTTTAGAACTTTAGAAATGTAATGGTCAATTCATTAGAAAGAAACAAATAACTAAATAAATTTTACTCTGCCCAGCCCCCGTGGCATGCCAGGTGCTACACCTGGTCCCTGGAGCTCCGCCTGGCACCCAGAGCGTGCCAGGCGCTCCACACACACCCCAGAGCTCCGCCCGACCCCTGGGGTGTGCCAGGTGCTCTGCCTCACCCCTGGAGCTCCGCCTGGCCCCCCGGGGCATGCCAGGCACTCTGCCCGGCCCCAGGACGGCCCTGAAGACTCACCTCAGCCTATAGACGAGGACGTGCTAACAGAGCCTGGTGGTTTGCTGTGTAGCCCTGCCTACCCGACCGGACATGCAACAGCTGTGAGGGCTTGCCACCTCCTGCCATAGTAATTTGTGTACACCCACGTATTATACAGCATATTTAGAAGCAGCCAAGTCTCTTCCCAAAGTAAGAGCATGAGGGAGTAAATAAACCAAAAGTGCAGGTATTACCAGTGGGAAGACCACTGACAGGGTGGTAGAACAATGGAGGTGAAGTGGAGAAAATCGATTAATTGAACGAGCCATCATCTCTATAACTGAGTGATAGGGGTGGGGATGACATTATGTAATACAATATCCAGTGGTAATTCCCTACTGTTTTCTCTGTAATTTGGTATTTCCTTTATTGTTTTTGTGTTAACAAACACAAAGACAACACTATGTAATACAGCATCCAGTGATGGTTCCCTGTTGTCCTCTCTGTAATTCGGTATTTCCTTTATTGATTTTGTATTATAACAAATACAAAGATAACATTATGTTATACAGCATCCAGTGCCAGTTCCCTACTATCTTGGTATTTTCTGTATTGTTTCTATGTTATTCTGGGTTCTTTTGTCTTAAAAATAAAAAAATAAAAATAAAAAAAGATTCAGATACAGATGAGCTTATAGAATTGGTGTTGGCAAAGAGACGAAATTTTCACTTGTTCTGTCTTATTTTATTTTGAGACAGGGTCTTCTTCTATAATTCAGGCTGACCTTGAACTCACTATGTAGCCCAGGCTGACCTCAAACTCTCAGCAATCCTCCTGCCTCAGCCTCCCAAGTGTTGGGATTACAGGAGTGCGCCACCCAGCGAAATTTTCACTTGATAACTCCTATTTTTCTCTGAGTTATGAGACAAACTACATAACAGAAGGGAAGGCCTCAAGAGAGCTGAGCAGACAAAAGAAAGTATAAAGCAGAAAGTACAAAGCACAGGAGAGTGAATTTACTAGAAAAAATGTGTACTCACAGTTGAGGCTGTTTACTGTGGTTTTATAATGACCCTATACCAGGCTATAGCATTTTTTTCTCTAGAAATGCTCAGTTGTTTGCATGCAGTGTGCAGAGAAAGCAGGGGGGCAGGCTTTGCTAAGTAGGCAGGATTGAAGGAAAGAGAGGCAAAGGGTCTGATAGTATTTACAACTGTATGACTGTAATGAAGAATGGCATAATCTAAGTTGAACAAATTTCAAAGTAAAATTAAAAGGGAGCTTCTGTGGTTTAACTCCAAAAAGTTCCCTGAAAGCCTCATGTGTTCAGAAGTGGGGCATTCACAATGTGACTGGATCATGAGGGCCGTGCCTCACCAATCAATAAGGCTGAACACTGAACGGGCTATTAGGAGGTGGGGTTCCACTGGAGGAAGCAGGTCATGAGATGTGCCTCTGAAAGATATTTCTAAGATATTTCTGGTCCCCAGCCCCTCCCTCTCACTCCGCTCCTCTTTGCTCTCTCTCGGCTTCTTTGTGGCCATGATGTGAGCAGCTTCCTTCTGCCAGGCCCTTTCACTGTGGTGTTTCTGCCTTGGAGCCAGCAAACCACAGACTGAGCCCTCTGAAACTGTGAGTCAAAATAAACCTTCGCTCATTTAAATTGTGTATATCAGACATTTTGTCTCAACAACAAAAAGGTGACTAACACAGGAGCCAAGAGAATAAAAGTATTGATGAAATTTAAAAAGTGTAATAGCACATTTGAACATGTGAACCTGGAAGACAGAAGGTTGTGGTTGATGAGTGGGTGGAATGCATTAGTAATTTGGAGGCAGAGCAATTTCTGATAATGAAAAGATCTTTGGGTAAAGGCAACATTTTGGCAGTTGAGAATCATAAAATGTGAGCATTACGGCTCAAATGATCTTTGTTCGTTAGCAACTAAAATGCTGCTTGTTATGTGACTATATAGAGGAAGTAATCCATATGTTAAGCACATTTAAGTAATTATTTCTTTTTAGAGTATCTGATTTTGTTCAATCTGAACAGAAAATAAGTGCACAAGTTTGCTAGAGAGAAGTGATAAAAATTGAATGTTGTATCAGTACAATGAGTTTACTTTGGTAGCCAGTAATTCTTAGTTAATTCTGCAAAAAACAAAATCAGTTATGCAGAAACAAGAATATAAAATGTCACTTTCTCTACCCCAGCTTAATAAAACTGATTTTATGTCTAACTTATTGATTATATTCAGATTCAGTTCTTGTTGTGAAAAAAAAAAAAACCATGCAGTCATTAATAGTGGCTTGGTAAGCCAAAACTGATTTCTTTTAGGTCCATTTAACATTATGATAACCCAAATATTAAAAAAAGTATTCAAGATTCAGAGATAAACCAGTGCCTAGGAAATATAATTCACCCATGTGCCTAATAAATTTTAACATTTTTAAAAATTTTTGTAGTTGGTGGTAGTGTTTTTCTGTACCAGGAATCGAACTTAGGACCTTGCACTTGCCAGGCAGGTGCTTATGCCACTGAGCTATATCCCTGGCCAACTTTGATATTTTTAGAAACATATAATCATAATCAAAGACAGTGAGGACAGTGTATGCTCAGTGCAGTGCTTCATGCAGTGCACTCCTACAGCTTGTCTGGAGTTTAAAACCATGTAACCAACACATTTCTAAGGAAAGAGCTTCTGACATACATACATCTGTCCAATTCTTTTACAAAATCTAAAACTCTCATAAGACTTTGAGCTTGACTTTGTGTTTTACTATCCCAAACATGGGGAAGATTAGGTATTACATGAAGCAATAATCCCTTCTAAGCAAGACCACACATGTACTTCCATTATATCACCACAAAGAATCCTCACAACAACTCGATCCTGTTGTCCGAGAAGAGCACATTTATTGTTTAGCTGAGAGAATCCACATGACTTTCTTGGAGCCGAATGCACCCCGAGGCATGTATACGGGAGGAGTGTAACTGCAGCAGCTAAGGAGTACGCTGCTGTATAATAAATACTATTAAGCAAAGATGCTATACAATCTAATAATAGATTATAATTTGTGTGGTTCCCACTATGAGACAAGAAAATGAAACTCAAGACTGTTTTGTTAGAACAGGACAAGTGATGACCCTAGTTTTAAATAGGGTTCTTTATTGAAGGAAAAGATAGAGCCATCAAAGTCAAATTAGCTGACTTCAAATGGTTTACATCCCAGGATGAACCAGGTTACACTGATTTAAGCCCAATTTAATTTAGTCATGTTTTTTAACCACAAGAGTAAGGACATTCTTCGTACATCATAATAATTAAACCAACATATACACAATTAGCAATATCCTATATAATATTAAATATTTTAACATGTTCTCAATTCTTTATGTAGTTAATTTTGCTTTTTTTAAAAAGCTCAATTTTATTTTATAACATACTTTGTATTTCTAAGTGTATTCTGCTATTATTTTATTTCATTAAAGCAAGTACATTTCTCTAGATTTCTCTAAGAGCCAAACTCAGTTGTATCTTCTGTGATCTGTTTGAATGCATAATTGTCTCGGCCATCCACATGCAGGTAGTACTTTTGGTGTTTCCAAAGAGATTTTCTATGTGACACAGTGAAGAGGCCGATGTCGACCTTTCTTTTTTTTTTTTTTTTTTTTTTTTTTGCGGTACTGGGGATCGACTTCAGGACCCTGCGCTTGCTAGGCAAGCACTTATTCCACTGAGCTATATCCCCAGCCCCCGACCTTTCAACAATGGCTGTAAATACAGCCTTCTGTATCCACACTGACTGCATTTGTGCATGCATCCAAAACGGGATACTGGGGTTTATGATAAAATAATCTTGCCATCACCATTCTTTGCATTTCTCCACTGAGTACATCTATCTAGTTTAGTATTTCCTGAAATTTTTTTCTACTACAACCAATGATACCACTTTCAATGAGTGTCCCATTTTGAATCATCCAAACAACAATATGTTGGATATACCAGCATAACAGCAGTAAGTATCAAGTATCCTGTCTCTTTACAAAATGTTCTGGGGACCATGATTTTGAGAATCTGCATAAGCCTTGATAAAAACACCTTGTCCACCACAGCTTGCTCTTTTATTTCCCTTATTCTTTCTTTCTATCATCATCTTATTTTAATTCTTTGTGTTTAAGTTCTTCTCCCCAAAAAGTGTGATGTCTAGCCTGTGATTCACATCATTCTCATCTGTGACAAGCTGCACAGGCCGAGAGTGCGGCACCACCTATACAGCAGGCAGAGCGGCAGGAGCGCAGCCCCTCAACCGCCCCAGAGGAGGTCCGCGCTGTCAAGTACTTGCTGAAGGCCACCACCGCACCACCAGGGAGTGCGAGCTAGAGCTAGGGGAGAGGATGCAGCAGCAACAGTGGTTAGCAATTACTTTCTACAGAGACAAACTTAGGTTGATCTGTTACATGCAATGTATAATACTAGGCTGATATAAAAGGGGAAATAAAGTCAGCTGATTATATAGGAATTCAACTCACCTGTGTGACATCTCTTTCTCATAATAAAAGTTGATAATTATCCCTTTACTTTTAGATTCATATTTTAGGTTAAAAGTAAACAAACAGAAACTAGATCACATGTGATGCCTCTCAAGCACTCTAAGTGTAAGTGAGCATTATTATCTTCTCCTTATCACAAGCCAAAAGGCATTCACCAGCTAACAAGTCATTACAAACAGTGCCACTTAAAAAAAAGGTGCTAGGATTTTATATCTGCTTGTTGAACAAGAAATGTCTAAACCCCAAATTATTTTATTGCTCTTTTACAATATGAGGTGTTTTTGTTTTTCGTTTGTTTGCTTGCAGTATTGGGGTTTGAGGTCAGAGCCCATTTCTTCCATTTCTGGAAGTTTGAGATGCAAGTAGAATTTCAGAGCTGTTAAGGAAGGCTAGGAAAGAGCCTCCTCAATCTAACTTGCTCACACTGGAAAGAATTCAGCGATAGCACAGAGGGTAGTGACGTAAATCTTGCTCTTTGGCTGTGACCCAAGGAAACGGCAAGACCTCAGTGGAGAAGGCTTCACAGAGGACCTGACGAGGATAGACTCCAGGCTCTCAAAATCAGCACGGCCACCCAAGCCTGACCAAAGAGCAGCAATGCCCTCTGATTTTAAGGAACTACATTTGTCACTAGCTAGTGTGAGTTCTGGCTTTAGCGATAAGGGAAATTAAAACCAAGGTAAAAGCACAACTTTGCAATAAAACCTTTAACTGGAAAAGTGACTTCATCTTGATGAGCAGAGCTGAAGGGGCACAGCTCTGATGGAGATCAGGCTGGCTCACTAACAAAGAAAAGAGGCCAGTGATTATGCCACTTGCTAGAGCCTGGTCGATCACTATCTCAATTCTGGTTTTGCAGCTCTGGAAAAGTCCTTATGGCTCGAAGGGGCAATGTGGTTTCCACAAGATGACTGCTTCTGTTTTGGGAACAGTCCCAGTGTTGCGGAGGACCTGCTGGAATCTCAGGTTGACTGCAGGTTTAGGGCAACGACTAGAGACTACTAGACACCCATTCCAGGGCAAAAGTTGGCAGACGAATGTCCCTGCAAATCTCTTATCTGGTACCCTCAGGCCCAAAGGTGGATGAGACAGGTTAAGTAAATTTAGGGCTAATACCCCCTTGAATTACCAGTGTTTAGACAGATACTCCCCAAATCTAATCAAATATGATTAACCGGCCTACATGTAGAGCTGAGCACGGACCTGAACCAAAATTTTAAGGTAATAAAAGTGACACATACAAAATGAAGACAAAGATGTCACACTTTATCCTGCCTTTTAGTTACCCACTGGGTATACGAAGCTAGGTTTTTTGTTTTATTAAAACAAAAGCAGCTTTTCAGTCCCTGATTGCCTGAGAAGAAAACACAAATCTTGCTTTTAATGAAGTAACAGTCTAAGGGCCTGTCCTTTGTCTTTCTGCAATGATCTCTACATTTTCTCATCTAGTCTATTCTTGAAGATGCTATGGCAAAGGCATGCTGGCTTTAATGATATACCTAGTTTTTTAGGTCAATTAAAATCATTTGGGAGAGGAGAGTGGGAAGAACACATGCCATGCTTTTAATGGGAAACAAGTCCTGAGTGATGGCCTAGAATAGTAGCTGGCCTTTGTCCCTGTGGTGATCTCTGTCTCACATGGATTTGCTCCATAAGGACATCAATCATAACCATGATAAACTGCAGGAGACAATTGGCCCATCTCCCTGTTTGTTTCCTTTTAAATGATTTTTAGAGATCACTGTGGTGGTACACACTTGTAATACCTCTACTTAGGAGACCAAGGCAGAAGGAATGAAAGTTCAAGGCCAGCCTGAGCAACTTAGCAAGACTGCCTCAAAATAAAACTATAAAGAGGGCTGGGGATGTAGCTCAGTGGTCGAGGTGTCTCGGGTTTAATCTCTAGTACTGCAAACAAACAAAAATCCTTAGATCCTCATACTACTCCTGGATTGGAAAGGTCTAAGGGAGGAAGGCACATTCTTTTTCCACTACTATATAGTGAGTGATACAAAATCTCCATCTAACAAGGTTGTATAATTTGAAGTCTGGTTTAATTTAATTTACAACAAATAGCTTTACATTTCTTGCATATGTCAATTTGTGATACACTGCCCAACTAAACTTGACAATATGCACCTATGTATTTCTAGTCACTTTAAAAATCATTATCTATTGTTCATCATTTGCATTTTTTGTGCTTCACAACCTCCATATCAGAATAATTTGAATGGTTGCATTTTGAAAGTATAAAAGTTTTTTCTTTGGAAGCAAAACAGTGATGACTTTAAAAGTAGATCATTGCTTTCAATAAGAGCATAATCATTATAAGCATAATACTGTAAGATAAATTTATAATTTGAACTCAGGAAGAGCAACAAATATGTGAAGGAATCATGAGAAAGGTAAAGTATTCCGCAGGAAAGGCTTATTGATAGAAAGAGATCACTGACTCCTTTGGGAAGTGCTTCACATCCTACCTGCTTGACTAAGTGAATGATACTTAACCAGTGTATTCTATTTTTAAAACAAAACAAAACGCTGGAGGACCCCTTGTAATGCAGCATAGCTGGTTAAGCTGAAAAATTTACAGAGAGAAAACAAAAAATGAAGGCAAACATTTACCTTCCTTCATTTTACTTCTCCCCCACAGATTTGTACCAAATTCTAAATTAATTTGACAGCAACCATATCTCAGCAGTAAGAAGGAAAAAATTTTTTTGTCTTTTTGAAACAAGGTCTCGCTATGCAGTTCAGACTGGCCTTGAGCTCACTTTGTAGTCCAGGCTGGTCCCTAACTCACAACAATCCTCCTGCCTCATCCTCCCGAGTTCTGGGATTACAGATGTGCGCCACTACCTTACTGGAAAAAATTCTTATACTCACAGCAGTATAAATTTTTGGCCCAGAGTTAAACTATGTACAGAAATGAAAAGCTATAATTCTATGCACAGATATATTACTTTTCCTTTTTTTCCCTCCCTCCTTTCCTTATCTTCCACCACTTAGAATATTCTTTTACTTTTTTTTGGCAGTGGCGGGCTGCATGCCAGGCAATCACTCTACCACTGAGCCACATCCTCAGCCGTCTTAATTTTTATTACTGTATAATATAATCAGTCATCTGGGATACTAAGCTAGATTCCAGAATTTTAGCTGGCATAAATAATGGTATTTTAGATTCTTTTTTATTTTTACTAGAAATCCCTTAGTAATTATGTGATCAGCAAATGTCACATAAAGCTAGGCATGGTTCATGTGCTTGTAGTCCCCACGCCTGGAGAAAGCTGAGTCCCGGAGTTCAAGGTCAATCTAGGTAACATAGTAAGAACCCTTTCCGAACAAAGAGGGAAAAAAAAGAGAAGAAAAAAGGGAGCTTAGGGAGCTTGGGGAGG
>PVLD010028157.1:7055-19884 GCA_004027595.1 Dinomys branickii
TGATTTATTTCACTTATGAGTATGGTGTCTAATTGTGACCATTTGCCTACAAAGGCCCCAAATCTGTCCCTCTTTATAGCTGAGTAATATTCCATTATATAAAAATGCCACAGTTTTTTAATCCAGTCCTCTGTGGATGGACATTTGGGTTGCTTCCACAATTTAGCTATTACAAATTGCACTGCTATAAACATGGGTGTACATACATCATGATGATATGATGTTTTCAGATCTTCTGGGAAAATACCCAGAAGGGGAATAGCTGTAAACCTATGTTCTTTTTAAAGTACTATAATTTTCAAGTTTTTTGTTTTTATTTCTAGCTTATGTACATGGCCAAATTACCTGGAGAGGACATCATAAGTCTGAAAAAAGACTGCAAACTAAGAATACCTTAAGTCCAAAGCTAGTGTCTGAAGTACTTACATACTTTATTGTAAGAAATTAGAGTGTAATTGAAAGAATTTTATAAACTTTCATGTATAACTATTGGAACCAGAGTTAGAAAGTTGTTCAGCACATTATTCATATTTGTTCATTTCTGTTTCTCCTTAAGTAATGTCAGTGGTGCCAAACCTATGGCACATATGCCACAGTGGGCTGTGTATCCTTGAAAGCTCTAAAAGGATCGCAGTCAGCTCTTAGGTTAATAACATAAAAATAGAGGCTGAGCTGTGTGCTTACATCTATAAATTGTCAGATTGAAAGAAAATTTGGTAATGTTCTGCTACTCATTCTGTGTTACAAAAATATCTTTAACATTTCTCTTACATTATCAGATAAAGATATAGTTAATATTATTTCCTGTTAACTAGTTGATGGGATTCTTACCAGAAATCAGTAAATAATATAAGAACTTTTTCCAACTGAGTAAGTTAATATATAATTTAATGAGAAATAACAAAGAGGATATAAAATACAGTCAGGACATGAACTATAAAATAGAGTAAGCTATTTGTCCTGTAACATTAGCATTGTAAAAATATAACATTTCTACCCACTAGCAATTTAGGGCAGGCTTAAATTCACACATAATTAATTTTAAATTGCTGTTGTGAATTGAAAAAACTCTTAGGCAACATTTGTTTATTTTAGGAAAGAAGATTTAATAAGATTACAGTCAATTTTGTATAAAAAAGTTGAAAAGTAAAAATGTAATATGTTGTAATATAACAAAAACTGAACACAATTTCTAAGCATGAATTATATTTAGTAGCAGTTGACTATATATAGAGTATGTCTCACATTGGTTACTTTTTGTCTTAAACAGGAGAGCCAAGTTGAAAGTTGATAGGTACTGCGGATGACTAGGGTTGTTGTTTCGGCCTCTTTTTGTTTTTTCTCAATAAAATATTCAGTGGTAGTGCTTGATATAATTCTTGGGCTGTTGTGGAATTATTGCTTAATTAGTAGCTAGTTTCACCAAGACTAATAGAGTTTAGTTAAGATTCTTCTTGGGTTTACTGGTTAGTTAAAGGGAGTATTTCCTATGGAAATGAAACTTACAGTTCACATGTAAAGTACTATAGAATTTTTTTTCTGGATTTCTTGTCATAACACATTAAGCACTACTCTAAGAAACCTGTTTCCCAGGCTACTTGTGGAATGTTATATTATTATCTCTATACTTGATATGATGGATACTTAATCAGTACGTATAGGATGAAGTTTGAACTGTCAATCTAATCAACCAGCCAGGATTTCAGTATTGTTCTTCAGTCTTTCATCATAGTCTCAGGATAGAACCCAGGGCCTTACACATGCTGGGCATGTGCGGTCACTGAGTTCCACCATTTGGCCCTACCTGGACGGTTCAAATATCAGAACAGGGATTAGACAGTGTTTTGGTTACTTTTGTCTCATTGCCGAGACAAAATACCCAACACCCAAAATGAAGGAAAGAAAGGTTTATTTAGCTTATAGTTTTTGGAGGTTTCAGTCCGTATTTGGCTGGTTATGAGGCACAGTGGCACAGTGGCAGAGGGCAACAGTTCATGGTGCAAGTACACAGCAAAAACAGCAAGAGCAAAAAGGAGGAATGGAAGCCAGCAGCCTCTTTCTCTCCCTTACATATACAAACTATCCGCCCTAGGGTGGGTATAGCTCTCACACCCATAATCCCAGCAAACTATCCGCCCTAGGGCGTGTATTGCTCTCACATCCATAATCCCAGCATTGGATCATGGATCAGTCATAAACTCTAAAAGCCACCCCATAATTGCCTGAGGATTTGGGGGGACATGCAGACACAAACCATAACAGGCAGACAAAGGAATCATGTCTTAGGCATTAGGATGGAAAGTGGAGCTGTTATCAAAAGGGAGGTAGGCTTTGAACAGAGACCAGAGGAGTAACCTTCAGGAAACCCCTTAATTAGGACAGTTTAGCCACAGTGGATATGTGTATGTAATGCTTTCATCCTGACTTGTAAAATGGAATGAGAGCCACTGAAGAGGTTCAGACGCTTAAGGGTTGCCACCGTCTGTATTTCTGAATTCCTGAAAATAATATTGTGGATGTCATCTTAATTCAAGTGAATGTTCCAAATCCGGATTGTATATGAAACGCCTGGATTCCATGGGAAATTTTGATTCAAGAATGAAGTTGGCAGAGTGTAAACCATGTGAGGTTGGTGTCTGTGGTTTTAAAAGATCATGCTGACTCTTATGCACAAGGGCGATTTAGACCTGGCCTAACCTGTCAGGTCCTATCTAGTGCTAGCCTTTATATTCCATCTGTCACCAAATGTAGGGTTAACGGGCTCTCACCAAGCAAGGCAGCTAAGTATTAGTGTCCATTTTATATAGCAGTTCTTACTGAAGGTCTAAGCTGTAACATAATCTTCTATTCTAATAGTTGGATATTCCTATGTTGCATTTTCCTTCTTCTGATCTTTGGATTGGGACCATGCTTAGCTTACTACTGGCATCCCCCCAAAGCAGCAGTTCTTATTCTTAATCTGGGGCAATTTTCTCCTGTAGGGGACATATATTAATGACTGGATGCATTTTTATTTGAAACATTTAAGAGAAAATGGGAAAAGAATGGGGATGTTGTGAAACATCCTACCAGGCACAGGATAGCCCTTTACAACATGGAATTTTCCAGCCCAAAATGCTAATAGTTTCCAGGGTATGAAACTTATCCTACAGCTTGATCTGTTCCCTGTTTTTGCCAACTCATTCCTTTAAAAAAATCATTCAGTTTATATCCATAAGAACCACTTGAGGCACCTGTGGATTTCCAATACAGATTTCCAAGGTACATTCTTAAAGATGCAAGCTTAGTATGTCTAAGTTTGGTCTTACATTTTGCATTTTAACAAGTACTCCAGGTAATTTTGAAACAAGTGATGGGAATTATACTTTGATGAAGAGTGCCTTCAGGGGATTGGATGTTGATTCCAGTAGTTAGCTTGGTACCTGAGACCAATCTGCTCACTAACTGATTTTCCTGGAATAAACTGTCCGCCTGCATTTTGGAACATAATATGTTCCTTACCTTACCTTCATATTCTAGTTCCTGCCCTTATTCCAATGAACAAGACTAATTACAGGTCTTGACTAGGCAATAAAGACTAAAGATATGCATTCTCTTCTTCCATGAGTTATAAAACAATGAAGGAAAGCACAGAGAGTTGATAGTGTTCTTCCAGTTCCTCCCATGACAGTTTATACCAACAGTCTGAGCACCGCAGTGAGTCTGGAAGAATGACAGAGGTTAAGATTGAGTGCATCTTTGGCGGAGAGC
The DNA here is from genome assembly GCA_004027595.1 of Dinomys branickii. Classification (NCBI taxonomy): domain Eukaryota; kingdom Metazoa; phylum Chordata; class Mammalia; order Rodentia; family Dinomyidae; genus Dinomys; species Dinomys branickii. Next base: position 10,806 of record PVLD010028157.1, read on the forward strand.
ATAGGTTCCTCCTAGGGTGCTTGCTAGAATGCACGAGGCTCAGGGTTTGATGTCTGTCAGTGGGGGAAAAAGCATCTGAAAACTGCCATGTGCACATTTTTCCATCTTTTACATAAGGGTATAGAAACTTTTGTTTAAAGCATTACTGGAATCCAGATACATTCATGCCTCTGACTTACTAACTTAGAAAAAAGTAAGATTATATAAAAGTGCTAAGCCAAGAGAGAATACTCAGTTTTCTCAGATTAGGTCAGTTCAGTTATTCCTTTCATCTTCATGTTCATGGATGCATTTAGCATCTCTGCTGTTAAACGTATAGCAACTTTAAATTATACATTGTATTTTTGCACTTACAGATTTCCACTTCTGGGTTAATTTGGAGTTGGTTTTCACTAATTGCCTCCTCTTTAAGTATGTTTTTCATGTTATACTTCGACTATATCCTGAACATGATAGAAACTATAGATGTTGTTGCTCTGAAGAATTTTTTTGTTTTTTTTGTTTGTTTTGTAGCCAATTAACTTGGTTGAACTCAAGCTCCAAAGTCAGTCTCCTTGCAGTTCACAACATATGAAGTCTCCCATCAGTTCTTGTGGTTCTAACTGAGACCTTGAAGTCAGCAAAAGTGTGTTAAGCTCAAGGATCACTGTGAGAACTGAGCAGTACGGCTCCCAGTAGCTCTCTCCTTGTCAGGACTTCCTTCTCAGATTCCACATTCATTGGTCACTCTGACTGCTTAGATAGTAAGACCTGGGTACTTACGTAATTTCATGAGTCAGTGGCACTATGTAGGGCTTGCCCTACAATTTTAAAAATACAGTTTCCTCTTGATGTTGTTAGTGCCCCTCTACTGTCAGACTGCTTATCATCACTTTCCATTAAGTTTAGATCATTTTAAAAATACTTAGTTCAAAGTTGATTTTTTTCAAAAGGGTTAGGCCTAAAAAGCTACTCTAGCATAACTTGCTGTGACATCCTAAATCAAGAAATCATAAATACACTCATACATCTTCAAATATGCCTGAATCCATATGACAGTATCTGCCAAAGTACAGTGTAGAGATCCTGGGTCAGATCTAGTATACACTGATAAGTCCATGGCTGCTTTTCAAGTCACTGTTAGAGTAACTGTAAGTTTATTCTCCTGTGACTGAAAAATAAAATATGGTAGCTTATATATTTTATTTACAACATTAATAGAACATGAAAGTATTTATACTGAGAAGAGAAATATCAAAACTGACTTTCTCACAGTACTGTTCTTCTATGGTATTGTTATCATAATCATTAGTTGAGAAGCTCAACATATGTGAGCTCCACAATTTCCATAAGCTTGCAAATGTTGAAATCTGTTTCATTCAATGAAAAGATTAGAAACAAAATTAGACGCATTCCATATAGTAATGCCCTTTTCTCCACCCACTTATTTTCAGCTGTTTAAAAAGTATATATTTCATTATGGGAACTTGATGGTATTAAAGCAGATTGTGATTTTTGACACATTTTGATTTTTGATTTCTTATTCGGTGGTTGACAGCAATCTCTAGAACTTTTTCATGTAGAGTATTTCTATTTACTTTTATGCCAAAGGAATGCTCTTAAACTTTACTGAGGCTTTTTTATAATAGGAGAAAAGTAAGCCTCTTTTCCATTTAGCCTTGTTTCAAATTGGTTGATACTATTTTATTTTCAGAGTGTGAAGCGATGACTTACAAATTAACATCTGCAGGTAGGTGGCTATTTTTTCTACACAGTGTTTGCATATCTGAGATGGTTTTGCAATGTCCTGAGTGCTCCTGTAGAAGAAAGCATACGGCAGTGCTTATGTTTAATTCCTGCTGGTTAATTACTGCTGGTAGGCTGTGAACTCTTAAGACAAAGAACAAAGAAAACAGTGCATATCTCTTTATTCCAATCAGTTCTTGACTTCAGACATTTCTCTGAATACTGCCTGACAAAGTTAAGCTGGTTTAATCACATGTCTGATTGTGAGTGTGTAGCTGCAGTCAAGTAGTAAAAATGCTCAATGTTTAAACTTGTACTGTTCTATGTTATCCTCATGCTTCTGTTACCTAGTTATTCACTTCTTACCTCACTGCTAAATATGTTCCTCTATGGTTGTTTTTGGGTGTTTCATTTTTTAATACCAGAAAATACAATGCAAAGGTAGACTGAGACTCAAGGGAATCTAAAGTTAAGGTAATAGACTCATTCAGTCTTAGGTTTCTGTGTGTGTAAATTGCTAACTAAAGCATAATAACTCGTTTCAAATAACAGTTGACCTTAAGCGAACCTAGACTTTTTTGTTCATTTTTTGTCTTGTTTTCTTTTTATGGTGGTGAAAATTGAACCCAGGATATTTGGTCTATGGTGAGCAAGCCCTTGTACCACTGAGCCATGTCTCCCATCCAGCCCTAGGCTGTTCTTTAGCTCCTCAGACCTATAAATTCTACTTTAGGTTATCTTTAAACCACAGCATCAGCAACTGTTTGTTCCTTAGGAAAATAATTACCCCATACTCACCTTACGTTCCTTTGCTCTTTATTTTAGCCCCAAAATCTTGAAGGCCTATATAGTCCACTGCTGCCTGTTCAACTTCTTCCACCTCTCTATTTACTACGACCTACTTTTCTTGGTCCGTGTATCTTTTACTACCACAATTTCATTTCATACCAGTGTGGTGTTTCTTCCACAGCAGTAGAGAAATGAGCAAGGATTTGAGCATCTGGCAGAAGGGTAAACAAAAGCTGGTCTTGGTGGTGCATTTCTGTAACCCTAGGCTTTGGGAGGCTGAGACAGAATCCCCCAAGCCCAGGTGTTTAAAGCCAGCTTGGGCAACAGAGAGGAGCCCCTGTATCATACTCCTCAAAAAAGGAAGTACATTTATATTTGAATCTCCTCTGGAAATGCCCCTTCTTATTCTTTTCCTAACTAAATTCAGGTCTCATTCCTATGTACCCAGAGATGGAGAATTATGCTCCATGGCCCTAACTCCTAGTTGTGAAATTTGTCAGTATCCTCACCCATCAGGACAGACTTTGAAACACACACCATCCACACTCATGACCATCACAGCTCTGCATCAGTGTCCTGCACCATCCTGGAACCTGCTTGTTATCTTTCTCTTTGCTGTCTCCCACTCTCAGTGTTTGTGACTCACCTTAATTCTATCTCCTCAGCTCTTCTTACCTTTTACTCCACTGTGACAGGCCAGTTGAGAAACATTGTGCCTTTGATGCTCATTCGTCCTAGACTAGAAGTCCTTATCTCTGTCCCGTGACTTTCCTGGTGCTTAGCTATTTATTCTTTTAATCCAATGCATTTTCTTTGTAAAACAAAAAAATTGTAGGGTAGGACAGTCTGGGTGGCCTGCAGCTTCTCTCTCCTTGTTGCAGTGAGGGGCCCTCATCTGTGCTGCCTGCTGCAGTCCATGCAGGTTTTCAAAGCAAGAAGACTGCCACAACTGTGGCACGCTGCAAAACAGCAACAAGATTATCAAGACAAACAGGCATCACCTGGATGTGATCAACAAATGCTGCAATAAAAGTTCGTGGATCTTGCTCCACTTCTGAACAAGTAGTGGCTTGCAGGTATAGAGTTCTGCATCTACATGAAGAGTGGTCATCGGTTATGCCTTTCTTAGTCCATCTCCAATGACCTGGTAGCCTTTTACCAGAAATACGTAAATGAGCCGCCCAAGAAGATCAAAGAATTTCTCAATTCAGTATGATCAGACCCTGCTTGTAGCTGATCCCATCATTTGACACCCCAAAATTAAGAGACCCTGGTGCCCATAATCACTACCAGAAATTAATTAATCCCATCACAGGATCGAGGTTTGTCTTTTTAACAAGCACTGTGATATTTAAAAGTTAGAAAAGTTTAGCAATATGTTTCCTCAGCTCCCAACAATCTCTCTTACAATTAATTTTCTTGACAGTTTGCTCACAAAACTAGTAAGTTATTAGCATTGGAATGCATAATGCAATATTTATGTGTTCATAGTGTATAAATTTTCATCTCACATCAAACTCAAGGGAAAGTGGAGAGTTTTGTCTTGATTTCACAATGCCAGTTCTTCTCAGTAATAAAACAGATTGTATGCCGTGAACAATATTAAGTAAAGATGCTGAGGCTGGCACGCTGCTGCTGTCTCCATCAGTGGGCTACATCCCACCCACCCAGCTTTTTTTTTTTTCTTCTATGTGTCTTAATCTCCTGTCGCTGCCTATTAGGATCCCACTGGCCACACTGGATGCGGCAAGAAAAATGGACTAAGTAAAGATACTTTAATAGTACAGATAAACAACTATACCAAAAAAATGCCTAATTTGTATAGGATTTTTGTAATAGAGGGTACTGATTCAAATTAATCCATTATAAGGTCTTTAAAAAGGATACCAATTCTTTTTTTTTTCTGTGACACTAGATTGAATCCACAGCATTCACCCTAAGCTACATCCCTAGGCATTTATATATATTTTTGAGATAGCATCGAAGTCACTAAATTGCTCAGGTAATTTCTCAGGCAGGGTTTAAACTTGGAATCCTGCCTCAGCCTCCCAGAGTGGTTGGGATTATAGGAATACACCACCACACCAATGCTTAAACTCTTCAAAAAAAAAAAAAAACAGGAGAATACTTTCCAAACATTTTATGAGACACACAGGGCCAGAGATACAAGAAATGTACAGACCAGTATCCTTGATGAACACCTATGTAAAAGCTATGAAAACTAAATTCAACCATCTGTTAAAAGGCAAAAGCTCCAGGCGTGGTGGCACATGCCTGTAGTCTCAGGCTGAGGCAGGAGGATTGTTGCGAGTTTGAGACCAGCCTGGGCTACAAAGTAAGCTCAAGGCCAGCCTTAGCTGCATAGGAAGACCCTGTTACAAGAAGACAAAAATAAAGACAAAAGCTGTTGATTCAATTCACAGTACCAAAAATAATTTTTTTAATACTTAGCAATAAATTTTACTAAATGAAAAGGTTCTACCCTGGACACTACAAAACACGGATAAAGGACTTCTACACTGGAAACTATAAAGCACTAGCAAAGGAAATTAAGGCAGACAAAAATAAGTGGCAAGAATCCCATATTCCCAGATTCAACTATTGACATATTCATCCCAACTTACGGGTTCAATGCACTCTTTCCAAATTTGCAATGGTAAGGCTGGGGATATAGCTCAGTGGAATAAATGCTTGCTTGGCAAGTGCAAAGTCCTGAGTTTGATCCCTGGTACTGCAAAAAAAGTAAAGCAAATTTCGAATGGTAATTTTTTCCAAATAGAAATGTCCTAAAATTCACATGGAACCACAAAAGTTCACAAACAGTCAAAGCAATTTTAAGCAGGAAGAATAAACTGGAAGATTAACCCTCCTGACTTTAAAATGTATTGCAGAGCTAGTAGTAATAAAAAGTGTGATACTACCACAAAAGCAGACATACTGTGTCCACTAACGTACAAAAGTAAATCTGTATACACAGTCAACTAATGTTTGACAAAAATGTCAAGATTACACAGTGGGTAAAGGATAACCTGTTCATTGGTGTTGGGAATACGATATACACGTGAAGAATGAAATTGGATTCATATCTCACATCCTACACAGAAGTCGAATTCAAAATAAATTACAGACAAACAAAGCCTGAAACATAAAATTCCTAGGGGGAAAACATTTGGACATTGGCTTTGGCGGTGATTTCTTGGAAGTGACACCAAAAATAAAAACAAAATAACCTAGTGAGCCATCAAATTTAAAGGGCTTCATATCAAAGGGAGTGATCAAAAAAGCAAAGAGACAACTTGTAAAAGGGAAGAAAATGCCAACCATACACCTGGTGATGAGTAAATATTTACAATATGTAAGAAACTTACACAACTGAACAGAAAAAAGCCAAATAAAAGAACTCAATAGATATTTCCTCAAAGAAATAACCGTCAAATGAGATAAGATGTTCATCATTAATCATGAAGGAAATGCATATTAATATTATAATGAGATACCAATTTATATGTGTTAGGCTGGCTTTTAAAAAGAACAAAACAAATTTTGATAGAGATATGGAAAAGAAGGTTTCTAGTACACTGGTAGGGATAGAAATTGATATAGCCACTAATTCCTCACAAAACTAAAAATGATTATAATTCAGTAATCCTATTTGTGGATGGACATCTGCATTCGCATATTTTATAGCATTGCAATTGCCACAACACAGAGGCAAGTGAAATTCTTATTGACATAATGGGTAAAGAAAACGTGGTATATACGTATAATGGAATCCATTAATCCGAACAAATGAAATCATATTCACAATGTTAGTTCTTCCTATCCATGAGTAAGGAATATCTTTCCATTTTCTGAAATTCTCTTTGAGCTCCTTTTTCAGAGTACTGTATTTTTCACTGTATGGATCTCTCAGTAGTTTGAGTCCTAAGTATTTCAATTTTTTGGATGCTATTGTGAAAGGTATGTTTTCTTTAATTTCTCTCTCAGTGTGTTTGTTGTTTGTGTATAAGAATGCTATTGATTTTTGAGTGTTAACTTCGTATTTGGCTATACTACTGAATTTTTTATTCTAGGAGTATTTTGGTGGCGTTTCGGGGGGTCTTCTGTGTAGAGTATCATGTCATCTGCAAATAATGATAATTTCACCTTTTCCTTTCCTATCCTTATTACTTTTATATCTCTCTCTTGTCTAATTGTGCTGGCTAATACTTCCAGAATTGTGTTGAATAGGAGTGATGACGGTGCACATCCTTGTCTTGTTCCTGATTTTAAAGGGAAAGCTTTCAGGTTTTGTCCATTTAGTATGATGTTGGTTGTTGGTTTGTCATAGACGGCTTTGATCAGATTGAGGTGAAGATCATCTGTTCTTATTTTCTGTAGGAATTTTATCATGAACAAGTTTTGGACTTTGTGAAAAGCTTTTTCTGCATTTATTGAGTTGATCATGTAGTTTTTGTCTCTGGCTCTGTCGTTATGGTGTATTACATTAATTGATTTGCATAGATTGAACCATCACTGCCATATTTCCGAAATTGTAATGCAGATTCAATGTCATGCCAATTAAAATACCATTAGTATCTCTCACAGACCTAGAGAAAATATTCCTAAAATTCATCTGGAACCAGAAGAGACCCAGAATAGTAAAGGCAGTCCTGGGCAACAAAGACAAGTCAGGAGGCATCACAATCCCTGACTTGAAATTATACTACAAAGCTACTGTGATAAAATCAACATGGTATTGGCAAGAAAACAGACCTGAGGATAAGTGGAAAAGACTAGAAGATGCATCCACAACCACAAACACACTCAGCCACCTTATTTTTGACAAAGGGGCCAAACATGTTCACTGGAACAAAGATCAGATCTTTAATAAGTGGTGCTGGGGGCCAGGTATATAGCTCAGTGGCATAAGCACCTGCTTTGTGCCTGCCAGGCAACCGAAGTTCAGTCCTGAATTCAATTTCCGGTACAAAAAAAGATAAAAAAGTCCTGAAAAAATTGGCTCACCACATGGCCAAGAGTGAAAGTAGACTCATGTCTGTCACCATGCACCAAACTCACATCAGAATGGATCAAAGATCTAAATATTAAAAGAGAAACACTAAATCTACTGAAAGAAAAAGTAGATAAAAATCTTGAAGACATAGGGTTAGGCAGAGAGTTCATGAACAAAAACCAAGCTGCACAGGAAATACCTAAAAGAATCAACAACTGGGATTTCATTGTATTGAAAAGTTTTTGCATATCTAAAGAAATCACCAACAGAGTAAAAAGAAAACCTACAAATTGAGAAAGAAAATTTTAGCCAACTGTCCCTTAGTCAAAGAACTTCTATGTAGAGCATATAAAGAATTTTTAAAAATCAGCCCCCCCAATTCAAAGACCCAATCCAAAAATGGGCATCTGAGATGAATACACACTGCTCAGATTAAAAAAAAATACAAACAGCAAATAAGTACATGAAAAAATGTTCAATATCATTAGTCATTCAAGAAATGCAAATTAAAACAACGCTGACATTCCACCTCACCCCAGAAAGAATGGCCATCATCAAGAAATCAACCAATAACAAATGCTGACAAGTCTGTGGGAAAAAAGAAACTTTTGTCCACTGTTGTTGGGAATGTAGATTGGTACACCCATTGTGGAAATCAGTCTGGAGATTCCTTAGTAAACTAGGGTTAGAGGTGCCATTCCACCCAGCTATTTTCCTGTTAGGTGTTTTTCCAGAACTAAAAACATCATACCACAGCAATATACGTGCACCCACATTTATAGCAGCAGAATTTATAAAAGCTAAATCATGGAAGCAACCCAAATGCCCATCAACTGAGGAGTGGATAAAAAAGATGTGGTATGTTTGTATGATAGAATATTACTCAGGTATAAAGAAATATAAATGCGAGGCTTTTATAGGTAAATGGATGCAACTAGAGACCATACTCGTAAGTGAAATAAATCAGACCTGCATGTGTAAACACTGTATTTAGTCTCACTAGTGTAAGAACCTGAAAGTAAATAAAATCTAAAAGGTACAATAGATATTGTGAAAGGGAAATAAACTGCTCAAAAGGAAAGAACAACTGAGATGAGGGAAAAGAGAAAAGAAAGAAGGGGGAAATAATGTATATATGTATACACAAGATAGCTTAGATAATTGTACTACTAATGTCTATTGCTGTATGGAAAGGAACAGTTAATGTTTGTTTGATCAATCTTACATGCCTATATTTGTTTAACTGTGTAACAAATTTGAAGATAACAATAACTAATGCAACAACCATTGTTAATTTCTGTCACCTTGTCTGAAATTCTGTATTGCTTTTATTGTTTTTGTGTGTTGTTTATGTCTTTGTGTTTCTTTTTTTTTATTTTATTTTATTTTTTTATTTTAGAAACATAAAAGTACAAAAACCTATTGACAAACAGACACCCATTATCATAGAAAATAGTACAATCACAACTAATCTATAGACAAGGTGATATGGTCTCAACAGTTGTTGTTGCTTTATCCATTGATATCTTCGAATTGTAGATGTATGGACCCATATACAGACATGCAAAT
>PVLD010028158.1:0-19786 GCA_004027595.1 Dinomys branickii
TATAAATGTGATTTATTATTTTTAGCAGTAACTAACATGCTGTTTTGAGACTGAAGCAGGACATTTACAGGCCACCCAACTCTGTCCTCATCCGTTTGTCTCTAGAGCACTGCAGACCTAATTGCTGGGTTTCAAATGTTCTCACCTCCAGTTCACACCACACACTGCACCTGGACTGTCTTGCTCGAGAATCCACAGTGACTCCCTTTGCTGAGCAGAGTCAAATCCCCCACCCTGCATTCAGGCCCATGAGCTTTTTGAGTTTTGCTGTTGTCTTTTCAGACAAGGTCTCAAACTGTAGTTCAGGCTGGACTTGAACTCGCTATATAGCGCAGGCTGGCCTTGAACTCACAGTGATCCTCCTGCTTCAGCCTCCTGAGTGCTAAGATTACAGGCATGCACCCACCACACCCAGTCCCTCGAGCTTTGACCTGTCTTCCTGACTACAGTCAAGTTCACTTCTGCCTCTTCGCTCCCTATCCCTCTTCCTGGAAGGTCTCTGCTATACCTCTCCACATTCTGTGCACTTTTCAACATCCTTGGAGCCCAGCTCCTTCTGTGAAGCCCTTAGGGAGACTCTGCTTAATGATGCTCATCCCCATCTCAGCTGCCAGCAACCAGCATGCTGATGACAACCACAGCCAATGCATTTTTGGAGTACTTGTTCTGTGCCAGGCACTGTGCTGGGTGATTTACCTGTGAAACCTCCTTGTATCCTTTCCATGGCTCCAGGAAATAGCATTACAACTCCCTCCCTACAGAGGAGGAAATTGAAGCTCAGAGGCTAGGGGAGTTGCCACAGGCCACAGGGCTATGAAGGGGCAAAGCCATTTGCTTCTCTCCAAGCTCATGGCTCTTAATAGGCTGCTTTTGTGTGACCTCAGGACAGATACACACACAGTTGTCATGCTATGAGTCTCCAGGGGGGGCCCACCATAGACCCTGGGGAAAATCCCTTTGCCACTGCACGGTGTGTGGCGGCCCCGGGTGGAGTGAGCTGCAGTTTGCTTTGCTCTTGTTGCAGATTGACTTGCTTTCCCAACTGAGCAAGCCTCCACCCCCAGGCTAAAGCATGATCTCTAGCATTCTCAGAAGCCTGTCACTGACTAGGTGGTTGACTAATCCTCTCTGTTCTGTGGTACATCCGACTTATTTCTAAGGCTAAGGGTTGGGGCATGCAAGGCTTAAACAAACTCTAGGGTCAAATTTCAGTCTCATCAATTACCAAGAAGATGACTGAGTCATTGTCCCTGCAGAGCTCCTGTTGCCCCGGCTGTAGAATGAAACCTGCATACTTTACACAACGGTGGTAGAGGTCAGCTGAAATATAAAGCATGCAAGGTCCCCAACTTTGGAAAACTACAACAAACCCCCGCTCATCCAGAGCCTGCTGTGGGCAGATACACATTACCTGTTTCCACACTCCTCTCATGCCAGCCCTAACACCCTTCATCGTGGGACCACGCGCTGCCAGTGAGCATGTCTGGGGTTCAGAGAGGTTCACTCTCCTAAAGTCACACAGCCTTAGAGAGATGGCACAGGGCCAGCTCCTGTGGCACAGCACAGTGCTTGGGTATAGTTTGTCTAACATCCTGATACCCTTCTGCGGGCTGATGGTCGAAATGCCTGACAAATGCTGCAGCACACGCCCAGGCAAATCAGCACAGATGTCCGTCAGGATGTGTCCTGCTCTAACCTCCAGGCTCCGCTGCTTCCCAATCTCGGGCATTCTTCCTCCCAAGATTCCAAATCCCCGCAGGGCAGCTCTATGCGAGTCCTTTCCTTCCCCTTATAGTGTCAGGCACAGTGCCAGTGTCCAGTGAGCAGGGACCTCCAAGAAGCAGCTTTGAGGCCAGACTCAGAGAAGCCAGGAACAGAGAGACAGGACTACCGGGCTGGGGACACAGAGGAGAAGGAAGTCGAAAAGAGACAAAGCAGAGGTAATGGCAGATGCCACTTACCTGCGGATGACACAAATGGCTTTCCCCACATTGTTGTTGATGTCCTTTTCCTCTGTTAAGTCATACCGGTTGGATTTGGCCTTCCACAGGAAATTCCAGGGACAGGCCATCTCTGTGGCTTTACAAAGTGGGTCACTTTTCTGGATTAAAACTCAGATGTTGGTGGCTGTGGAGCTACAGAGGGAGGAGACTGTGAGGCAAGCTTGAAGACGAAGTTCCATAGCTGGGCCTTCCCAGTTCACTAAAGATCAGAAGAGAGCTAAGGCTCGCACCCCCTCCCCGCCATAAATGCTCCGTCTCCTCGCCCCTCTGTGGGGGTTGGGTCTGAGCCTTATGAACACTGACTTTGATTCTACAAAGCCACACAATCTAAAGGAGCAATGTAGGTAGGACCCGCAGTGTCACCAGTAACCAAAGACACACCTTACCTTATGGCCATGAGCCTCCTTAGTCACTTGCTAGTTTACCTGACCGAGAGGAGGCTCATCCCCCTCCCAAGGCAAGGTGGGCAGGAGCTGAGAGGTCACTGTAACATGTCAAACTGGGCTTGTGTGCCTGACCCTGCAATTGCTGTTTATCCTAAGGTGACAATGCCACCTTTCCTTTTTTTATTAGTCAAAGAGAAGGTAATATTTTTGTCTAAAAAATGCATCTCTCGGTATTTGAGATTATCTCCTTTAAAAAAGATAAAAATCAGAGATCCGAGACTTGAGTTTTGTCTGGACTTTCCCTCCTCGTTGGGAAAATCCTGCTGCAGCCAGTGTGGGACCCACACACATTGGAACCTAAACCCCCCCATGACTCTAACCTTAGCTCTGTTCGTGACTTGACCTGACTTAAGTTCTTTAACTGCAACTTGTTTCTTGTTCATAAAATGTGATTAATAATATCCACCTTACCAGAATTTTGGGAGGCGGAGTTACAAGTTACAAAAGTGGATAGGAAAATGCCTATAAAATAAAAATTCTTAGGTACCCTCCCCATTCTGACTTTCCCCAGAAACCTTTTCCTTGTAATGTATTAAGCACACCAAGTATTTGCCAAAAAGAAATCTGAATAGGATGACCTCGCTAACTAGTCCAAATTCATGGAGTTTTTGGTTGACTTGTTTTGTGGTGCTGGGGATGGAACACAGGACCTTAGGCACGCTAGGCAAACCTCCACCATCTCCAGAAAATTTCCAGTTCTCTGAGCCTCCCCAGTCAGAAAGAAGCAAAACCCTATCAGAATACCAGCTTCCCCAGAGTCGAAGACAACTCACCTCACACAGCTGGCTGAGCAGCCCTGTAGAGCAAGCAGGAGGAAAGTGGGGTTGGGGGCCCTTGGCCTTGAGATCCTCAGGACCCCCCGTAACTGCCCAGTCTCCTCACTAATTTGGTGAGAAGTTTCAAACTAGTGATGCTAAGACCTCCAGGCAGAGCCTCAGCCTTTGACTCACTGCAAAGGCAATGATCACATCCGCAGTCACGAAGTATTTATACCCATGCTGTGCCATCCAGAGAACAGTTTCTGCATAAAGCGCTCCTATTTGTTTCCAGGGAGTGTCCCTGGCAGGTACACAGCTACCCAATTTATGACAGACACTCCTGGCCTATTTTATTACATCATTCCGTATGTGCATCTCCAGTGAATCCACCTCTTCCTGGTCCCAAGTCTTAGGCGGCGGCAGTTTGTCAGCAGGGCGCCCCCCTCAGACTAGAGTCACCAAGGACCTTTCCCTTATGTGGCCAAGCCACAGTGCCTCCCTTTCAGCATCCTGGGGATTTTTTCCTCAGCAGGAAGCTCTCTGGTTAATTTCTGTCCATCCTTTCACTTCCAGTTTGCAGTAGGAGTCCAGGAAATGGAGATATTGACCACATGCACTGGAAAAGTCCCAGGTTCCAGAAAGCCAGTGCTGACAGATGACACCAATATTCCAAACAGGCCCTGCAAACAGTGAGCTTGAGGTTTTTGGAAAGGAAGGGAAGGAAGGCAAAGACCTTTGACCCAGAGAGGCCTTTCAGCTGTTGGCTTTGCTCACTCCCCATCAGCACTCGGTGAGCTTGGGCACCTGGCAGGCAGAATGAGGCTCCACAGTGGGGACATTCTCTTCTTCATGATGGGAATTATGACTTCTTATAAGGAAAATCAAGAGTTCTTTTAATTCCAGATCTTCTACTGCTTCAAACACATTCCTGTATGGTATGGGAAAACAGCAATTACAGTAGGGAAGAGTTGAAAAAGAGTGGGGGAAAAAATTACCCTGCATCTGACCATCCTACCCCATCCATCCCTGTGTCCCTTCCTGTGTTTCTCAGGTTAAACTTATCATTAGAATGTATTGAGTTCATCTAAAACAGACAGACTAGAAGTCACAGAAAAGGCATGTTTGGAGCTCAGAGATCTTTACTGAGTGAAAGAATGAAAAACAAGAGCGGGCAGGACTGAGCTTCAATATACGAAAGTCACCTTTCAGGCTTCAGCCAGGTGGGTCTGGATGATGACACTGAGACTCAAGTCCTCACCTTGAGAAGTGCAAGACCTGAAAAGGAATGGAGGAACTCTCGTACAGAGGCACCCCTGCGGTGCTGGAGGGATGGCAGGGCACTGAGACACCTGGATTTGCATTGCTCAGTGAAAGTGCCCAGGGGAGAGGATAACAGAGGGATAACTTGGAGGGATGATTAGGAGTTTGCCACACTGTAACCTCCAATTCTTGTTACTGCTCCCACACAATCTGGCTATACCTGCAACATGTACATGTAATCAGCTCAGTACTCATTGTTTGCCATTTGTGGAATCTTCTAGAACCCCATTTACTTAGCATCACGCATCTGATAGAATTTGCTTCTCAATATGCAGTTATTCCATTACTGAGTTTGTCAAACATTTGACAGAAGGGCTTTGGGTACATGGACAGCGAAGCCTTGGGATGTGTGTGAATTGCCTTGGCTTGAGGTTGGTGCCCTGGTTGGCCCTCCTGGCTGCTCTGCTCCCAGGTGAAGGGAGTTCTCCAAAGGCAGCCCAGGTTGGTAGCCCTTTGGACAGGGATTGAGGTCAAGGCACCTAGACTCTCAGGCATTAGTTGAATGGTGAATGATGAATGGTACCAACCAGAGAGCCTCTGAGGAGCTGGCACAGAATCAGATAGTTGTGTTTCTATTCCTCCTCTTTGTATTCTGCTTATGCCACCAACCTGGGCTTCCAGGACACCAGGGTGCCTCCACAGCACTCCAACCCAGGTGCCACTGGCTGTGACAAGGTTTGAGTCAGCAATGACTGTTCCCCCTGAACACTAGGCTTTGAGAACTTGGCTGGAATTAGATGGCAAGGCCCTGGGTTCTCATGTCAGCTCAACTACTGACTCACTGTGCCCTCAGAGAAACCAACTCCTCTCTGAGCTTGAATTTTTACAGGATGAAGAACGCCAGTGATAAAAGCGAGTACATGAGATACGAGAAAGTGCTCTGAGCTATGGAGCAAAAAGGCAGCCAAACAAGAATTTGGGATCTTCGCTGTGGGTCAGAGAGTAAACAGCTACTTTTTTTCAGGAGGTGACAGGGCTGGGGGGTACCAGAGATTGAGCCCATGGTCTTTGCCCTGAGCTACATGCCTAGCTTTTTTATTTTACTTTTTAAAATTCTGAGACAGGATCTTATGAAGTCACTAATTATCCAGGCTAGGAGGAAACTTTCCTCCTGCCTCAGCCTCCCACAGTGCTGGGATTACAAGCAGGAGCCATACATCTGGCTACCATTTACCTTTGACAAAGAGCACATAAGGAACATATCCTGCCTTCCTCAGAGGAGTCAGCAATTCACCGCCACCTCTTCTTTTAGAGTCTCATTTCTCTTTGTAACATTGAATTAACTTTCTTATTGAGACAAAATTCACATAGTAAAATGTTCTGTGTAACTATTTTACAGTGTGCAATTCAGTGATTTTGGGCATGCAATCATCTTCAGTATCCCGAAAAGATAGGTTCCGGATGTCTACAGACACCACAATCTAAGGATGCTCAAATCCCTTCTGTAAAATATATAGTATTTGCAGATAATCTATCCACATCTTTCCATTTAGATCATCTCTAGACTACTTATATCACCAAATGCAGGGTGAATGCTATGTAAATTATTGTCATTCTGTACTGTTTAGGGCATGATGACAAAGAGCAAGTACATGTTCAGTACAGACACAATTTTTTAAAAATATTTTTGATCTATGCTTGATTGGATCTCATGGAGGCAGAACTTGTGGAGACAGAGGGCTGACTGTATTCAGAATGTTATGTAACCACCCCTGCTATTCCAATATTCTTCCCACTGTCCAATAGGAAGAAGCAAAAAAATAATACCAGATTTTGGTGGCGCAGAAAGTTTAGGCAACTCACCTCAGTCACACAGCAGACAGCTTCTGAGTCGGGACAAACACTGGGCTTCTGATGCTCACATCAGAGCTCTTGCCTGAAGGACCTACAGCTCACTCTGGTGCTGGAGGTTGTCATGAGTTTCCCTCTTGCAGTTTCCTTCAGCTTCCTGGGCCTGCTTGAGCATCTTCTCCTTGGCTCTGCTCACCTAACAGGTGACATTCCTCGGGCTCTTGTGATGACAGATGCAGCAGGTGAATTCTGCCGGGGAGGAATCAAAGAGCACCTTGAAGGGCAGGTGGGGACAGGTGGAGATTGCAAGGCTGCAGTGGAGAAATGCCCTCTCCCTCCACTACCAGGGTATTTCACGCACAACCAGCCCTAAAGTCTCTCACCCTTAGCATCCTGGCCCAAACCTCCCTCCAATAAAATCCAGCTATGAAGAAATTTCAGCTCCAGCTGGCCCTAGGGGCTTAGCAACTTTCTGCAAAATCCTTTTTTTGCAAAAACAGCAATCAGAGCTAATGCTTACGGAGTAAGGCATTTAATCGCCTCTACTGTTTAATCCACGTAGAGTCCTTTAGGGTGGGCATTATTACTAGCTCCGTTTCGTAGACGGGGAAATTGAGTCTCAGCAAAGTGAATGATTTGTCTAACATCACACACTCAGGGGTAAAATGCTGGAGTCTCAGTTTACAGGCTGGGGTTCTCCTTCCTCCATCTCCCTCAACTCCTTGGAGAGACAGGGGTGAGACAGAACCCAAAAGAGCCTGGCCCCCGGGTTCGTGCTCCTGAATCACTGCCTTTCCTGGCATCTTTTCTTCCCCACTCCCCTGCAGTAACAATTCTCAATGATAAGAATACTCATAACTGCCATGTACTGACCGCTTGCTCGACAAGCAGAACTGGGCCCTGGGCTTTCCATTCATTTTCTTCTCCATCACCCAATCATGCCATGCGGTGAGTATTGTCGTCACCCTGATTTCACAAATAAGGAAACTAAGCCTCAGGAAGGCTGAGAAGCCAGCTGACGTCACTCAGCTTGTAGGTAGCAAAACGTAGGTTTGACCCAGGAGAGAGACCTAGGGCCCTAAATGGACCGCAGGGGACCCCTGCCCTGCGCGCCATTTCACTGCATGTGCACACACACCGGGAAAGTAGGAGGGGTAGGGAACTGCGGCCAGGGTGAGAACGGAGGCTCACCTGCGGCTCACTTGTTCTCTCCTTGGTGGCAGGGCTCGGTGCCAGCAGGAGGAGAGGTACAGGCGGGCAGAGTTCGTGTCTTGCACCCCTGCCTCACAGACACGCCCACAGAATCTTCTCATCAGCTCTCTAAGAGAACCGCTCTTATCTTTGATTTTTAGAGAAAGAATCTACAGCCCAGAGATGTGATGGGTCTTGCCTGACTCACCCATGCAAGAGGCTTGTCTAAGCTGGAATTTGAACTCAGAACTGTCAGACTCCAAAGGCCTGGTTTGTCTCATGCCATGAATTTATAGGGGCACCTGTCAGGCAGGACTCAGCCTAATGCTGGGGAAAGGGGCCGTCTCAAAGATACGGTCCCCGTCTTTGCTCCCAGAATATGCCCAGCGATAATGGGAAGGAAAGCTACTCTTCACTCTGCCCTAGGCTCCACGAGGACAGGAAGACTGTGCCTGTCATTCATTCCCGTATTTCCATGGTACACAATAGACTTGTGCACTTACTATGGGCACGACACATTACCCAAGCTCATAACGACTTGTAAAGTAAATGTCATTGTTGCCATTTTGAGGGTGGGGAACTGAGGCTCCGAGAGGAGTCCACTGGCTCATGAACCTGCAGATCCAAACTTCTCAGCTCAAAAGTCACACTGTCCTCAGTTCTTCCCTGAGGGCAGTGCTGGCTTTGCTGCTCAGATGCTGGGGACATGTGGCCTTCGGGGCTGGGGTGCTCAGGAGGCTAAAAGCTTTCAGGTGACAGGAGCACCGAAAGGATAGAAGGATTAAGACAGGATAGAGGGGCAGAAGAGGATCTCTCAGCCCAAGGGAAAAACCTCAGCATCTTTGTTACTGCTAAAGACTAAGATGACTAATATTTGTTCTCCCAAATGCAGATTCCTTATCTCTCAGCCTCAAGGAATTTCTCACCCCCATCCAGGAAACTCCAGCTCATCATCTTAAGCACCAGGTGGCCCAAAGGGGAAAAAAGGAGCAACAGGGTCATGGGACTGGAAGTTCGCAGGGAGACCATGCCACATGCCATCGGGCCAGCTAGGAAGATTCCAGAGTAGCTTGGGCTGGCTGGGGGAGCCAGAGGCCACAGGTGACTCTGTCAGGGCAGGTTGCTGTGGGAGGACATTTCTGAAAGGTCTCAAACAATAGCAGCCCTTATCATTGCCACGCGCGGGCGGGCTGAGAGGCCAGACTAGACTGTGCTGCAATCCCAGCCCAGATAGAATCAGTAAAGACTACTCTACAGGGTGTTTCTGGAGAGAAAAGGAAATCCTGTCTGCAAAGTGCCAGGCACTCAATACATACCAGTTCCTTTCTGAATAGATGGGGAAAGCAAGGCCAGAGAGTACCTCATTCCTGTCTCCTCATCTATACCTCAGTTGTGGCCTCTGATACCACCATGCTTTCGCATAGTGATGACTGCTTATATATTCTCCCGCACGAATGTCCTGTTACCTCATTTGCATATTGTAGGTGCTTAGTAGATGTTTTGACCAATGATGTTCAGCATAAGGTCCATATCAGTGTGAACTTGAGCCTCTTTTCAGTCAGATGACTGGTTTCTCAAAGAATGGTCAAGGTACCTAAGACAAGCAAGAGAGGGCTCCAGGTGATACATGAAATAATATTTTTCATTTTAATAATTGGGTTATTTATTCACATGATTACTATGGCAATTGACTGAGTTTTCCACTTATAGAAAATGATTGTTTTAGAAATATCTTTACTTAAGTTTAAAAGGATCAATTTAAGGGCTGGGGATATAGCTCAATGGCACAAACACCTGTCTGGCAAGTGCAAGGTCCTGAGTTCAATTCCCGGTATCAAAAAAAAGGTCAAGGGGCTGGGGATATAGCTCAGTGGAATAAGCACCTGCCTAGCAAGCGCAGGGTCCTGAGTTTGATCCCCAGTACCACAAAAAAAAAAGGTCAATTTAAATAAAAGTATTTAAACAAATGTATGCATGTGCAACAGAAATTATGAAGATGGGACACAAAGGAAAGCATATCAGAGGACAGACGCATCTGTACTTGTACAGTGACCCATGGCAAGTCACAGGTCTTATCTCAGCTTCACTCTACTAACCTGTCAAAGCAGGTGATGGGAAGGGTTTCTAAGGAGCTTCCCAGCTCTGATTCTTAATTTACTTAGGTCTCCAGCAGGTCCCCAGCCTGACAGCCCACGTCATTTGTTGGCTGGCCACTGGAGGGCATGAGTCACACAAATGCTGGCAGCTCGGAGCCCGGGTCTCCGTCCTGTATGTACCACTTTGCACGACTTAGGATGACTGAAACGGAGGGATTTTTGTTGGAAATGCCCAAACGATTACCCCAGGGGTACACAGACCAAGGAGGCCCCAGGAGACAGTCAGGCCTTGCTGAATCCTTGGCACATGACTCAGGTGGGTTGGTGTAGGCCGGAACGACGCAGGAAAACCTGGCCTAGCCCCTGGCAGCCAGCAGCGGGGCTCTAGCCGGAAATGTTCATTAAGGGCCCAGTTCTTGTTGTCTCTCCCCAAAACATGCTCCCTCTCCTGACCTACTGGCTTCCTAGATGCCTGCCATTCAAATCTGAGGAATAATAGCTAGGGTGGCAGCTGGCTGGTCCTGCTGAGTGACAGCTCAGGGGGAGAGGCTTCAGGTGCGAGTGCTGTATCTGGAAGATGCGAGGGACAACAGTATAGAAGGAAGAAATGACACAGGGAAGGGCAGGCAGCTACCAAGTGTGTGCTATAAGCCAGCTACCAAAACAGGCAACTGAGGCTCAGCCCACTGGGAAATGTGGAACATGAAAACACAGGGCTCAGAACAATGCCACCTGGTCCACTCACCCCAAAATTCCAGTGTCATTCACTGAGGCTGCTCCTAGGGGCATCAAGTCCCCCAGGCCTGCTGTGGACAGACCAGCTTTCTTAATTCTAGAAATGTTCTCTGGCCCAGTGTTCAGGCTCTGACAGCGGGAATTCACAAGATACCCAGCATGAGAGGCACAGATATCACTGCTACAGGGGGTTTAGGATTAGGCCAAAAACCTGGGTGTGGTGGCACACGCCTGTAATCCTAGCACTTAGGAGGCAGAATCAGAAGGATCGTTGCAAGTTTGAGACCAGCCTGGGCTACAAAGTGAGCTCAAGGCCAGCATGAACTGCATAGTGAGGCCCTGTTTCAAAAAGACTAAAAAAAAAAAGGATTAGGTCAAAAAGAAGTGCAGGGTTACTTTCTCCCTGACTTCTGCCTCTGAGAATGTTGTATGCTCATCCAACTAGTTTAAATGCCTCCCCCGGCTTAGCACCGCTCTGTGTCCTTCTCTAAGCAGTTGTGTATCTTTGGCTGGGCCTCCTTTTCCTCGGGTAGGACCCTCCAAACACACAGATATCTGGGCCTTCCGAGTTGCCCCACTGTATCTACGTCTTGTCTCTGATGCTCCTGTAGAGACGCCTTCCTAATCAGAACGCGCCCCCAAAAGAAAAATACATTTCTGCTCCATTGTCCACTTTGTGCACAAAGACATTCAGTGCATCGTTGTTTATCAGCGTCAAAAACAACCTCAATGATCAGCATTCAAGAAGGGCATGTGGGTCTGGCTTTATGGTGAACTATTATGTAGCCAAACAATACGTTAAGAATTTGTTACGACAAGAAATGTTTATGATATCCATAGGGAAATTTCAGATTATAATGCAAAATAATCCCTACCATGCAAAATTAAGACATAAGAAAAACTGTTAAAAAGATACTAAAAATAGTAAATATAGTAGAATTATAAGTGGTGATTTTCTTCTTTACCCTTCTCTATCTTGGCCATGTAGACATATTAGATTTATAATCAGAAAAAAAATTTACCTTTCAAAAATATTTATCAGACATGTAACTATGCTTCTGGGTCACCTTCCCCAAAGGAAAGAGGCCTCAGGTCACATTTTAATAGCAGGAAACAGAGAAAGGGCAGTGACCCAAGCTCCTGCCAGTCTTGCATTCATTTTACACAGGTACTTTGAACACCAGCTGTGAGTCACCAAGCTTGGTCCTCACCCCCCAGAGGCCAACAATGGCAGACGAACTGGCTCTCTTCTCCTCCCTGCTGTTAGCAGCAGAGATGACAGGGTAAGACCCAGAGCCTGGCTGAAGTGGTGCATGTGGGGTCCGAAGCTGGTTCCTTGCAAACAGAGCAGAAACCAGGAGGACAGACTGAGGATGTGAAAAGGTCAGCAAAGTTGGTAAGAGCACTCTCTCTTGAAGCAGAGGTAGGGGTCTGACGTTTGCAGGAAAGAGAGAGAATGGGGGAAGGGGAGGAGGGGCCTGCTAGCAATCTGGGTGGGAGACCAGGGGTGGGCTCAAGGTAATAGTGGGGGCTGCTTTTTGGCAGATATGTGGTAAGTCCCAGGCCTGTCCCCTGAAAGCATCTGTGGACCTTAAAGTAGTTTTTGTGTCTATCTTAGACAGCCTTTACACAGCCTTTTCTTCTTTTCACCATTCCCCCATCCCAGTTTCTCTTTCAATTTTGTAGCATAGCTTTTTGGTTTTTTTTGTACCAGGAATCAAACTTATGATCTCAGGCTTGCCAGGCAAGCGCTTATGCCGCTAAGTTACATCCCTGGCCCTTGTAGCTTTTTTTTTTTTTTTGCAGTACCAGGGATCAAACTCAGGACCTTGTGCTGCCAGGCAGGCATTTATTCCACTGAGCTATATCCCCAGCCCCCTTGTAGCATGTTTTTTTTTTTCCCCCCCCCGGTACCGGGGATCGAACTCAGGGCCTTAGTGCTTACCGGGCAAGCACTTACACCGCTGAGCTATACCTCCAGCCCGAGCATGTTTAAGTACTTCTTTTTTAAAAAACCTTGCCAGGCAAACAGTGGTGTACACCTGTAGTTCCAGCAACTCGGGATGCTGAAGTAGGAGGATCTCTTGAGTACAGGAGTTCTGGGCTGCAGTGCGCTATATCGATCAGGTGTCTGCACTAAGTTCATCATCAATATGGTGACCTCCCGGGAGCAGGGGACCACCAGTTTGCCTAAGAAGGGGTGAACCGGCCCAGGTCAGAGAACAGAACAGGTTAAAAATCTTTCATTCATATACATATATTTATATTTTATTATTGTTATTATTTTGCTTTTCCTTTTCTTCTTTTCACCATTCCCCCATCCCAGTTTCTCTTTCCTTTTGAACGTACTCCATTCTTTGTTGACTGAGTAATAGTCCACTGCATGAATAGACCACATTTTACAAAACCACTCCTCAGTTGATGGGCATATAGGTTGTTTCCATTCTTTGGCTGTTGATGAGTAATGTTGCTGTGAACCTTTGAGTACAGGGTTTGTATAACATACATTTACAATTCTTTTGGGTATGTACCGAGGAGTAGAACTCCTGAGTGACAGGGAAACCTCACCTTCCACTTTTTTGAGGAACTTGCAGACTGTTTTTCAAAGTGGCTGCACCATTTTACATCTCCGCTGGCAGAGTATGAAGGTTCTAATTACTATACATACTTCCCAACACTTATTATTGGATGTGGTTTTTTGGGGGGGGCACAGTGTATACTGGGAGTCAAACTTGGGACCTTGCGCTTGCCAGGCAGGTGCTGTGCCACTGAGCTACATCCACGGCCCCCAACACTTACTGTTGCTGTTGATACTGTTGTTTCTTAGTGGCTGTGAAGTGGCCTATGGACTTTTGAGGGATGAGTGCGTGGAAAGCCAGTGGTAGGATGGATGATTGTGTGGAAGCTTGAGCCCAAGCTCTGATATTGGTGAGTGAGCTTCTCCCCAGGGTCCTGGGTCAAGGACAGATATAGCAACCTGCATCCTGGCCTGGACCAAGTTTCCAAACTCCCATCTGCCTCAGCCTTGGATGGCTCTGAAGCACACAGGTAGCTCAGACTTCTGTAGCTCATGGAAGGTTCCAGAGTAGACATTTTTGAGGCAGAACAAGCTCTGTAATTCCTCTGAGCCTTCTCCTCTTCTGTGAAGTGTGAGGAAACTGTGAGAATAAAAAGATGCATGCCCAGGAGGTGTTTGGAGAGTGGGAGTTTCCTTTTCCAATTTTTTTTTCCAGGGGCCCATCAACATCCAGCATATGAGATCTGAACCCCTTGGGTGGTGTTGAGCAGATGGAGGACAGCATCTGATTAGTGCTTGTTCAAGTCCAAGAGCAGGGCCCCAGGCAGGCCTCATAAAAGGGATACCCAGATTCCAAGACAGGTTGTCAACCTGGCCTCATCTGTCATGCCAACCTTCACAGACAAGTAATGACTACTCAGAGCCTCTCAGCAAGAATGATATTTTGAGGATCAGTAGAAAAAAATAGGTACATATGCCCTGGGCAGATGACCCCTGATCCCTCTTTCTGCCCCTGGTCTAGGACAGTATAAGGCTAGCTCACCTGTAGTGCAACAGCAAGCAGAAACACCAAAACAACACTCAGAATTGGGAGGCAGATTTATTACATCAACAGGCACTGATCGGGATCATTCCCAGAATCTCAGGTCCTGATCTCTGGTGGTCCAGGGCTTATATGGGATAAGCAAGCAGGAAGAACAGAGACAGAAGGGCTTGTCAATTGGAAGTTGGTTTATATAATGTGCATCATAGTGACCAGCTTTGAATCACAGTGACCAGCCGTTTCTAAGGGACAGAAGCAACCAGATCTGAAACAGGAACTATTACTAAGGCAACAAACAAACTGAGGTATACTGGCTGGGGGTAGAGGGCATTTTCTGTTACATTTTTCCCTCTTTTAGTTTTCTGGCCAATCTTTGCTGGGCATATTACATGTGATGTTTTGAGACAAGACCCAACTAGAAGCAGAAACATTAGGGTTGTCAGTGATACTAGGATGGGCTTTAGCCAAGTTCTCCAAGATTATCTTATTACAATTTTTCTCTAAGTTGTTTTTTAGGAGGAGACATACTTTAGGTCTGTCTGTTCTGTAACATTACTCTGGTAAGGCAGTGAAGGAGTTAATCTCATCTAGGAAAGTGTCCATGGTGCCTTGGATGCTCATCAAATCTTGGTCAAGTGTTTGATTGATTGTTCTATTCTCTTGGGACAAGCATCCATACAGTTTATGGCAACAAAACAAAACAAAACATCTAGCAGAGGGCAGAGAAGCAAGGACTGGTATAAGCAGACTGAAAAGACACAAAAATCCAGGGCAATAGGTATAGAGCAATCCTGTGGATGATGTCCTCAGGCTTCAGTTGTGTATGTGTTGTTTTTTCAGAGTGAGCCTCGAAAGAGGTGTCCAGGTAAATTTTTCAGCAGATCTAAGGCTGGATTTCTGAAACTTGTAGAGATAGCTAATATGTACCTGGGTTATACATGTGTGCAAGAATGTCTACAGATATAGCTGGTCTTTTAACTGGTTACAAGCTGTATGTAGTTTTTATTTAATCTAGTTTTTGAGTTACCTCTGCTACAAATGCAAGCCCATTGTTGCTGCCAATGATGAAGGGTAGGATATATCTAGAGATGATTTTTTTTAGAGTAGGACTCTACAAACTTTTATTGTCTTCTCAGTGCAGGTATAGAATAGGAGGTCAGGGCCAGTGACACGGACTCTGAAGCCCAAGCTGGCTGTAGGGGTAGGGGTGCCAACACAGTGACTTCAGCTTGCAGAACAAACAGTGGGGTCACATCTGGCTCTGATCTTCTGAGAACACTGGGTTTTGGGTCAATAGTATCCCTGGAGGGGACTTAGGCCTCTGGACTGGATTATTTTGTGTCACTGGTGGCAGGTTTCCAAACAGCAACAGGAAGCAGTTTGCTGTGCAGATCATCCCTGCAGGAGAGTTTTGACCAAAATAGTTTTGTCCAAGGTGACCACAGCATATCTAGCCTGTTGGATTTTATTTCTAATAGAGCTACTTACATCTGACAACAGGGTGTACTCAGCATCTGTCAGGGGGTTCTTTTTTTAGAACAGTTCATCCTAATACAGTACATGCCACCTGTACAGTTAGGTCTTGGTCTAAGGTAAGCTTGTCAGCTTTCTTGATCAGAACAGTGGCTGTTAGAGCACAGAGGCAAAGTGGGGAGGCAGCCCTTAGAGGCCACTGGGCACTCCCAGACAATCTGAATAAGCATACAGAAGCCAGAAGCTCCTTACTGAGTTTCTTTTCTATAACCAGTTTCTGTCAGATATTGTAGCAGA
Source organism: Dinomys branickii (assembly GCA_004027595.1). Taxonomy (NCBI): domain Eukaryota; kingdom Metazoa; phylum Chordata; class Mammalia; order Rodentia; family Dinomyidae; genus Dinomys; species Dinomys branickii. The sequence goes on from PVLD010028158.1 coordinate 15,671, forward strand.
GTTTTTGTGTAGATAACATATATGCAAAGTAATCACTGAGGTATTGGCAGCTTGGAGATCTTGAACTGGCTTTACAGGCAAGAGAGGTGTACTGTTTGATGCAGGTAGGGGCTGCCTTGGGACAGAACCTGATCACCAAAGGGGCATGATTGATAGCTAAGCCTGGGGGTGAGTCCTTGGTCCATACTTCTGGAAATGAGTCTCTCAAAATTTCAGACTTATGATTATCAGGCATTTTAGGCTGATGTAGGTGCTATTTTTTCTCCCAGGATACAATCAGAGTCAATATAAAGTCTGGGACAGTGGATCTGAGTGTGACAGAGGCTGGTTACATCCAAGGAGAGGTAGAGGGCACTCAAGCATGTACAAAGATTCATGCAATTTCTTTTCAGTGGGGGTGCCAAGGGGTAACTTCAGTAACTTTAGATATGTTTATTGGCTCCTTGCCTGTCTCTTTGAGGTCTGCCAGGAGAGTAGTGTGGTACTGATTTAAGGGTTCATGGCCCTCTGTCACATTACAGTTCCAGTTTGGATGCACTTGGGGGAGGACTGTGTTCACCCAAGCATCAGGATCAACCGCAGTGGCCGGGGCTTTTGGCTTTAGCCAGGCCTGGTCCCCATCTAAAATACGGCACATTCTTCGGTATAAACAGTCAGAGGGAGCTGCTGACAGTAGGGCAGGAGGCTGTGGTGCAGGCGACAGAACTGGCAGTGGTGGTGTTGTGGCTGGTTGAGTAGCTTGGGGTTGATGAATGTAAGGAGGTGGCAGGTCAGACTCAGGGTCCTTGGGCAGAACAGGATGTAAAGCTTTTCTGGCTGGAGCTGAGTCTGAAAAACTCTCAGACAGCTTTATGGGTTTGTCTTGATGACTAGGATGGCTTTCTTGTCGTGTAGGACACAGGTGCAGAGCCAAGGTGGGAGAGTTTTTAACCCCTTTTGGCAATTGAGCCCAAGTGAGCTGGTGTTTTATCTCAGGATTTCCCCAGTTGAAGAGGGTTATGGGAGCAACTCACAAGCAGAGGAAAGCATCTTTAAATCTAGAACAGTCCCAAAAGGGTGCATGGGTCGGGAACCACAGAGCGCAAGGTGATGACTGTGTTGTTGACAGAACAAAGATCTTGCCCAAGGTAATTAACAGTCTGTCAGATTGATGTTAATGCTTCTGTGACATCTGACAGCAACAGGGGTCACAGTGAGGGGACATGATTTGTGAAGGACAACCCAAGTGACTGTCCTTGAAAAAGGAGCAATTGTCTCCATTTTGGCTGAGCCTGACCCTATTTCCATGTATTGATATGTACAGAGCTGGCTAGGATCTTTTCCTTATCCCATCAGTTGGCTTTAGGCAATGCATATCAGTCTAGCCCAGGTGTTGATGATAGTCTTTGGAGAGGACAGTGTTTCCTCGGACCGCCTGTTGTTCCCACATGTGAGCCAGGATGAGGTGGGACATAGAGCCATTGTTCCACACTGTTGGCTGGGATTGAGCCTTGAGATAGAGGCTATGACTTCCTGGGGCTTGAAAGATTACACATCAGAGCTGAAACACTGACCCCCAAACATTAGATTCTATCTCAATTGTGTTATGCAGATTACTCTTTTAGTGTATCCTTCTCTCTGCATTTACAGAGGTGATTTCAGGCCTCCCACTTAGCCCAGCTCATGGCACTCACCTATTTCCCATGATTCTCATAGTCACTCATCCTCAAACCACTTCTTTCTTCATGAATGAATAAAAACCAGGTTCAGCCTTGGGTGAAGGCCTTTGTTCTGGAGAGCCATCCTCATGGCTGGTCTTAGGACTCCTTGGCTCCCGATAACTACAAATAGGCCTTAGTGTCTTTATTCTTGCCATGGGTTACACTGGAAGTGGTAGATTGGAATTCCAATAACGTTTCATGGGATTACAAATATAAACTTCCTGGGCCACAGTGAGGCCTGGGAAGGGCTCTCTATAATGACTGATGGGCAGGCCCAGAGGCAAGTCTTTAGCTTATACCTCTGGGAGGAGAGATTTTAGAACTTCAGGATTATGGTTATCTGTCTCAGGCTGATGCAGGTGTGATCTTTCTCTTGGGGAACAGTCAAAGTTGAAAGTACAGGATTAAACAAAAGGGAGGCTAACTGGCTTGGTGCTAAGGATCTGTCCTCCCAGGCTGAAAGTTTGTGCCTGGCAGGAGTGAGAGGCAAGTGTCCCAGTTGCTCCAGGGATGGTAACTTTTTAACAGAGGGAATTTTGAAGACCAAAGTTCTATTCCATTGTCTTCCAGGAAACTGACAGGTTTGCTTCTGACTTTTGCAACGATCACAGGCTCTCAGAGGCCAAATTTGATAGAACTTGGGCTGTCCTATCTATTCAGGCCTGACAGGGCACAACTCATTTGTCAGGTCTAACAGTCCAATTTTCCTCAGTCAAAATGTGGAACTCAGAAGGGATTGTTGACAGTCATCTCAGGTGAGCATTAGATGACACCATCTGACCTGGGTAGGTCCCTATGTCTGGGGGTGCTCTGTGGCCGAATGTAGGCAATGAATGGGAACTGGTTCAACTGGCTGGAAGTAGACAACTCAGGAGCAGGGGGTACAACTGTGGTGGCCAATGGGGGTGACAAGGTGGAATTCTCAGGGAAAAAAATGAACCTATTTTTTTTCCCTTGGAGATACAGGGAGTGGTTTCATTTCATTTTTAACTCTGTAAAATTTATCCTGCAGTCAGGGACTGTGGGTTTTGACTAATTAATTACCATCTCTGGCTTCCTATGTGTGTGTTGTGTACCCTTAAACAATGGTACAACAGACAAAGGGTGGATGCCCCTCGTTGAGAGACCATTCAGATGCCTGTCTGGCTGTGCCCCTTGAAGGGATTTAGGCAAGACTTAGCTAAGGAGGATGCAAGGCCTCTGTTATGCCATATGTCAATCATCACAGAACCACAGATGAAGGCCCAGTCAGCCACCTTGACCAGTGCTGCTTAGTCCTGGTGCACAGGAGAGCGGCCTATTGCTTACGCTGTCTGCTGTTCATTCCACTCATTCACACATTCACTCAGCAGCACTCAGAGATTAAACATTCCAACTCCCCTTCCCTCAATGGTGGCCTTAAATAACAAGAGCTGATTAAGCTCTTCTGCTTGAACTAGCAAGACTGACAGACTAACTGGGATGCCCTCAGGGATCTTACCAGAATTAGGCAGGCAGGCAGGCAGGCAGGCAGACAGATAGATAGACAGACATATTGTGTCCTACTCCCTTTGGAGTCCTATGTGAGTCACTCAAGCAGGGTACCAGGAATCCTCCTCCAGACCTCTGAGGGGACTTTAGAAGTCTCAAGGTCGTACCTTAATGTTGGGACCTGGAGAAGTCCTTGCTCTATCTTCAAGGGCCATGACCAGTGACCAAAGAAGTCAGTCTTCCTGGCTGACACACCTCATACAATGGCAAGCAGAAACACCAAAACGACGCTCAGGATTTGGAGGTAGATTTATTTACATTAACAGGCCCTGATCAGGATCATTCCCAGAATATCAGACCCTGATCTCTGCTGGTCTAGAGCTTATATGAGATAAGCAAGCAAGAAGTAGAGAGGCAGAATGACTTGTCAATTGGGAGGTGGTTTATACAATATACATCATAGTAACCAGCTATGCATCACGGTATCCAGCTGTTTCTAAGAGACAGGAGCACCTGGATCTGGAACAGGAACTGTTACTTGGGCAACTAACAAACTAAAGTATATGGGGGGGGGGGGCTTGCATTTTCTGTTATTGTAGGACTTGTTACTTGGACAGTTTATTTTTTTTTAATTTTATTTTAAAGACAAAAGAATGGAGACATATGAACCAGAAAAGACATAAACAATACAGAAAATACAAAGTTATACAGAATATAGTAGGGAATTAGAACTGGATGTTGTATTATATAGTTATCTTCACATTAGTTAACACAAAAACATTAAAGGAAATACCAAATTATAGATAAGATAGTAGGGAATTTGCACTGGATGCTGTATAATATAAAGTTATCTTCATTTCTGCTAATACAAAAACGACTAAGGAAATACAGAATTATAGAGAACATAGAAGGGAATTAGCTCTGGATGCTGTCCTACATAATGTTA
>PVLD010028159.1:0-19780 GCA_004027595.1 Dinomys branickii
GTGGACAAAACTGGAGTCCATACTCATAAGTGAAATAAATCAGCGATACATGTGCAGGCAACATATTATATCACTGGTGTAAGAACCCGAGGGTGGGAATATAAACTAAGAGTCATGAAGGAAATCTGTTCAAAAACAGAGAACAGATGGGACGAAGGAAAGGAGAAAAGAAAAAGACAAAAATGTATGTATGTATATATGAATATATATGAATATACATATGTGCAGGAGGGCTAACATGGTTCTACTATTGTATTATATCACTTAACGCTAAGCAAGAATCGATGACAGGATATTAGATTAATAGTGTATATCTGTATGTGTTATCCTGAACACACACTTCGAAGATATCAATATGTAAAGCAGCAACAAGTGGTGTTTTTTGTTGTTGTTGTTGTTGTTGATGGTGTTGCTGTTGTTGATGTATGCCTGTTTTGTTTCTTGTCTTTGGATTTTTGGTTCTTGTGTTTTCTTTTCTTTTTTTTTTCTGTTGTTGAGAGGATCAACTGTCTGACTAAATTTGCATGTCTGTATATGGGTCCATACATCTACAATTCGAAGATATCAATGGTAAAGCAATAACCACTGTTGAGACCATATCACCTTGTCTATAGATTAGTTGTGATTGTACTATTTTCTATGATAATTGGTGTCTGTTTGTCAATATGTTTTTGTACTTTTATGTTTCTAAAATAAAAAAAAGTAATATATATATTAGTTAGGGAAAGTTTCTCTTTTCTTTTGAACAGTTTCTTCCCATTTCCCAATATCTGTTGTACATTTTGAATTTTATTTGCTCTTTCAACTTCTTATACTAGGGAGACAATATGTTGTTTACATAGGCAAGGCTGATTTATTTCACTTATGAGTGTGCTCTCAAGTTACATCCATTTACCTATAAAGGTCTTAAGTTTATGCTTCTTTATAGCTGAGTAGTACTCCATTACATAAAAATACTACATCTTTTTTTTTCCATGCCTCCACACCTAGGACCAGCCTGACCTAGGTGTCATGGGTTCTAGTCGGTCTGCCCACCAAAGACATATGTGTGTCCATGTGTGCAGGGCCTGTCCTGTCCTGGCATTGTGGGGTCTGGTTGGTCCAGCCTCCAAAGGCATGTGTGTGCATGCACCTGTATATCTATCTTGTAGCCAGTCACCTACTAGTAAGACTTTACTTTAAAATAAACAGGAATCTATAAGAAGAATGCAAACTATGTGTATGTTTTTCAATGACGTAGGAATTCAAAACACATTGTACTGGTGGAGGGTTGCTGCATCAAATATTCCTCTTATTATTAGGAATACTTTGAGGACAAAATTTTGAAAGTTCAGCTAAAAAAGGGATTTTGACTACCTTAAATTCCTCTTTCTCACTGTCTCTGTCTCTGGCTCTGTCTCAGTAAGGCCTTCTGGTCTCCCTCAGCTACAAGCAATTCTGGCTGTATGGGCATCATTTTAGCAACTTCTTGTCATCACTGGGACAATACACCGAATACCTACAACGTAAAAGAGGAGAGGTTCACGTGGGCTCACATTTACGGTCCATGGTGAGTCGACTCCAGGGCAGACTGGCACCGCACCAGGGCGCAGAGGGGCAGAGCTGCTCAGATCACAGTGGCCAGGAAGCAGCGAGAGGAGGAGGGAGCCAGGGACAGGCGCACCCTTCCAGGCCGCGGCCCCGGTGGTCTGCCTCCCAGGCCCCACCTCTTAACAACACGCTCAGCTATAGTGCAACAGCAAGAAGAAATGCTGAAATGACACCCAGGATTCAGAAGTGGATTTATTTTACATTAACGGGCACTGATCAGGATCATTCCCAGAACATCAGGCCCTGATCTCTGGTGGTCTAGGGCTTTTATATGGTGCACAAAGATGAGGTACAGAGGCATTACAAAGGCTAAACAGAGCAGCCTGGCAGTTCTTCTGATTAGCTAGCAGGCTGAGATCATTGGTTACAAGGGCTGATTAATGATTATCAGTTCATGAAGCTTGGTGCAATGTACAGTCAGACATCCTGTATGTTTGGTTATGCTCTCATGATTACAGAGGTCAAGGAAGTCATTACAAAGCCATGAAGCAGTTACAAAGCTAGGCAATTTTAAAAGAACAAAGTTTTAAAAAGAACAATTTCCCTTGGACAGTTTTTCCTATTCAGTTGTGCCCCATTATTCAGGCACATTGCAGGAGCCCTGCCTCTTAGCACAGGACGTCTTAGGAGGCACCCTTGTTATCCTTGTACTGTAACAGGTATGCCGTCTGGTCAGTGACGTGAGATGCCACATTTAGAAGGCCTAGCATCTCATTTAAGGCTGTGCTACTGCTGTCTTGAAATTCTTAGTGAGTTTTGAACAAGTAGCCCCATTTAAAAATTTTGCATTGGGTCGTACAAACTGAGTTGCTAATCTTGTACATGGATTTCTATTCAGCAGAGTCTGGTCTTGGTATTTCTTTCAAAACTGATGTTACGCACTTTCCAACCCAGTTGGAAGATTGAGATATGTAGCATTTTGCTGAGCGGAAGATAGCTCAGCCATGTGTACCTGTGGAAAGTCTTACCTCTTTTTCAGAGCTAGTAGAAATAAGAGTAGGTGCACGGGGGGGGGGGGGGAAGAATGTGACCAGAACTACATCCATTACTACTGTTTTGTGAGCCAGGTTCACCTTTGCCTCTTGCTGCCCTTTTACTCATACTTTTTTCTCTGGTCCATATCAGAGCTTGTCATTTAGTATGTGAAACTTGTTCTTTTCCCCATACATTTTTCCAACTGGTTCCTGATACATGAAATGCCCTTCCCGGCCTGTCTGCTTGGAGAACTCCTAGTCAATTTAGAATTTGCTTCTGTTGGCTGGATGTAGGGGCACAAGCTGATGATCCCAGTACTCTGGGAGGCTGAGGGAGGAGGGCTGCAAGTTTGAGCCCATCCTGGACAATTTAATGACTTAGGAGACCCTATCTCCAAGTAAAAAATAAAAAATGGCTGAAGATGTAGCCCAGTGTGAAAGCTTTGGGTCTGATCTCCAGTACTAAAAACAAAAAACAAAAAGCAAAAAGTCTTTAGTTATCACCTCTCTTATGAAGCCTTTCTTGGCCTCTCTAGTTCCAGCTAAGTGACTTGCTGTTTTTCATCTCATATCTCCAATAAGAATTCAATAATGGAGTGGAAATTATCTTATACCCTTTTATCCCATCAAACTGACGGTTCTCAGTGTGTGTGTGTGTGTGTGTGTGTGTGTGTGTGTGTCTGTGTCTGTGCGTGTTTTACTGGTTTTTTTTGTGGCACCTCAAGGCCTGAAATACTAGAAGCACATTAAACAAGTCAGGAACAAGTCACGCAATTGCTGCTGCAGTAGAAGTGGGTCTCAGGGTGACTATTAAGCCTCCTCTGTTGTTACAGTCTCCCTTGCTCTCCCTTTAACGCTGCCCTTGTGAATCTCATGTGTTCCATCTTCTTGTGTTCCAGTAAACAGCATTTGCCCAGATTTTACACTCGTATAGTCAGCTTAGCCTGCTCTCCGTTGTCAGGGACTCGTTCAGGTCTATGCTCCATTGGACTGGCATTGCTAACGTGGATATTCCAGCAGGATAAAAGCAGACCTTAGACCCCTATTGGAAAGTGGTGCCCCTCTGTGATCACTAAGACTGGTTGCACAGATTGTTAACTACCCCGGGTTCTCAGTTGAAGGGATAAAGGGGAACCAGTGCTCACCAGACTGCATCTGCCTAGATGCAGCCACTTTTCCTACTTTGTACAAAAGCGACCATTTGAGCTAATGATGCCCTAGCTGTGGGCACCCTGGGATGCCACAGCAGGTGAGCTGGTTCCTGCAAGAACTACTCATCTCTGCTTCCCTAGTGTTTAGTCCAGTGCTAGCCAATAAGAGATGCAGCATGATTTCCGCCTAGTCCATAACATCGTTAACATAAAATCCTCAGTCTTGCTGTGGGTTCTTAAATGTGTTGTTAGATACACAGGGAAGATGTGATGAAGTCGTAGTTGTCCTGCCTGTCTCCTGCCCCACCCTCAAGTCACACCTGGCCCTTCCTATCTGTGCCGAGGTTCAGGAAGACCCACGGCAGCACGCCCGGCTCTGCTGCCTCACTCATCTGTGCACAGCATGGAAAGAAAGGCTGGGCTGCCGCACCAATGTGCTTCCTTTGCGTTGTGGAGATCTACTTCCTGAGTGCTCCACAGGCTTGCGTATAGCTTTGGGACATAGAGCCCACTGTATTCTTCCAAAAGAACTGAAAACATCACACCACAGTGACCTATATGCACCCATGTTTATAGCAGTGCAGTTTGTCATAGCTAAATGTTGGAAACAACTCATATGCCTATCAGTGGAGGAATGGATAAAAAACGTGGTATTTTTATACAGTGGAGTATTACTCAGCTATAGAAAAGATAAACTTGAGGCTTTTATAAAGGTAAGTAGATGCAACTAGAGACCATACGTGGACCCACATGTGTAAACATTGTACTGTCTCCCTAGTGTAAGAACCTGAAAGAGTAAATGAAACCCAAAAGGCACCATAGATATTGTAAAAGGGAAAGAAATTGCTCAAAGGGAAGGGACAACTGGGATGAGGGAAAGGAGGAAAGAAAGAAAGAAGGAAGGGAAAAATATATATGTGCACACAAGGATAGCTGGGATAATTGTACTGCTGATGTCTTTTGGTTTATTGAAATGAGCAGTTAATGCTTAAATCTTTTTTTGACCAATTTTGCATGCTTATATTTGGTAATCTGAATAACTAATTTGAAGATAAGAGGATGCAATATAACAACCATTGTTGAATTCCTACCATCTTGTTTAGTGAAACTGTATTGTTTCTAACTTTTTTTAAAAATTATTTTTATTCTCTGTTTCATCAATGTTGCATTCTTACACCCGGTAACCTGGCAACTTCATTGCAGATAACAATATGTGAGATAACAACCATCATTAATTTCCCATCGTCTTGTTTTGAGATTCTGTATCATTTTTATTGCTTTTGTGTTGTTTTGTTTTTATCTTTGTTGTTGTTGTTTTGTTTTCTTTTCTCTTTAAAATAAAAAAAAAGAAAATAGAGCTCACTGAGAGTTTGAAGCTCTTGGAGGCAGAAGGTGGCAGAAGGGCCACCTGTGCAAATCTCATTTATAAGATTTGTCTGGACACAGAGAGGGAAGTGGCCTCACATGGTGGGCGGAGTGGCAGCTAGGACTGGGTTTGCCCAGCTCCCTCCTGCAGCCTTGTGCTGCCTGTGGTCTTTCCTTTCTCTCCAGCCACAGTAGTTCCCTCCTTCCCCAGCCACTCCCCTTGTCACCCTTGAGAGGGCAGAGCCATGTCTGGCCGAGAGCGGGAATAACAAATGCCAGTGGGATTTATCCCTCCCGTCCTGCTGGGCCAGGAGCCAGCCCAGCATCTGTCTGGAGACATCGCGTGGCACTGGTGAGTTTGGTGCTAACACCGAGCACTTGCAGGGCAGAGGGCAGGGGAGGAAGGGTCATCAGCCCAGTGAAAATCTGCGAAGGAGGCAGGGAGCCATTCATCAATGTCGGCAGGGGGTCAAGGGCAGCACCCAGAGTCTGGTGGGGCCCCAGCAGGGCTTAGGGATCGGTCATGCTCTCTGCTCCCAGGCTGTCTGGGGAGGGGTTCTGGGGCCTGTTGGGGGACCCTCCAAGGCATCTGGGCAGCAGAGTTGATGTCTAGTGTTCATCTGGGTTGTCCAGAGACCATGTACTTCTTCCCAATTGACAGATGGGCGAGACAGCCTTTGGGAAGGAGAAATTAATTCTCCAAAGTCATAAAAGCATAAGCCCTGTGTGTGAAGCAACCAGGAATCCTGCACTGCTTCCTGTTTGCGGCCTAGCACTTCCTGGCTGCTGTCTCTTCCTTCATTGGAGAAGTGGCTTGTCAGGCTCATCTGCCTGCATGTGGATCTCAGACAGTAGCACCCAGCTGGGGTGATATGAGGAGGGGAGGGAGGGATGATTTGGTAAGAGATCAAGTCCCTGGACAAGCATTTGTCTGAAGAGAGAGGAGGAGGAGGAGGTAGGGAACATGGAAGGATGAACCTAGCCGTGGTGACCTCTGGCTAATTTATCAAAGGGCTGGCCCTGACCCTGGCTATCTGAATGAGGCGCCTCTTCAGTGTTTCTTCCATTTTTTTCCATTACAGCACTTATTATATTTTAAACTGCTATTTCTTAGGATGTGTTTTCTTGTTCAATGTCTGTCTGTGTCACTAGACTACGAAGTCCACAAAGGCAGGAAACACTGGTTGACCATTTGCCCCAACACCTGGATGTGCCTGCCCTACAGGAGCTAACTCAACAAGCATTTGATGAAAACAAGAATGGTGACAATTTATTTTTAATCTTTAGGATTCAATGTGGACAATGATATAAACTCAAACACCACTGCCCACTGAATAGATGCAATTTTTCTGTGGGGACTCACCACTGGGTATGAGTTTAAACCACATAGAACCTATATAAAACTATTTTTGTTGATCATCTGTGATTTTCTTTCATGGTACTGGGATAGATAACCAAAGTCTTGATATTTTCCCAATTCATATGAGCTAACAAAAAGCACCACATGTGGTATGTTAGCATTTCTCTACACTCACCTACTTGGTAGACCTCTACTTTCCTAGGCTACCAACTCCATGAGCATTGGGTGTTATCTTTGTAGTTCTTTGCTACACTTTTGTGCTTAGAACAGTGCCAGGCCCTGCTGAGTGCTTTATGAATACTGGTTCAGTGAATGAATGAAAACCCACAAGCCTGGCTGCAGCTCCCAACCTACCTTGCTGATTGACTGGAAGAGGCCACCTGAGAACTGAAAAGGGAAAATCAAGAGGAGTCTGTTGTTCTAGAAATAGCAATGGCCCAGAAGGCAAGAAATCTGAGGTCTGCACTACTCCTCCTTTTCTCCTGGTTGCCAGGGGCTGTTTCCTCTCTGCCCTGAGAGGGAATTGGATTGTGTGGTTTCCAGGGTGAGATTCTGTGAGTGACTCTGGAGCGCCACCATCAACCAGTGCTCTGTCTTGAGGACCTGGTTCTGGGGTCGCAGCACTGAGTTACCTTATTGCTGTTCCCTGCTGTTGGAGGAGATGCCTGATTTTTTAGGGGGAGGGAGGGTCTAAAACTGAGTTAAACAGAAAGCAGTGCTCCTGAAAGTATGGTAATGGGTGTACTAGACAGGATCCTGGCGCCAGACAGGCCTGGCTTTGGGTCTCAGCTCTTCATTTACCAACCCAATGACTATGAACACTCCCCCAGCTTCACCAATGTGTAGTTTTGGCAAATAGGAATGCCGATGCCTGGCTTCCAGATTCGCAGAGCGTTAAACACATAGAATAGATGTCAGCTCCCTTCCCTTTATCCTAGACAGGGGAAAACTCAAGTGTGCCCACAGGAACGTCGAATGCCTGGTCTCAAATCCCAGCCTTCGGATTGTCCCCACTGAGGCCAGCAGGCAGTGCAGGGCTGTGAAGTAGGAGCTGGACTTAGCCTGGTAGAGGAAAACCAAAGCAAGTCCTGTATGAGAAGTGCAAACTCCAAACAGTTCATTTACCTTTTGTGCCAGCGTCCCCTGGTGCATAAGGAAAGCAGCCCTGCAGAACTGGAGAGAACGGTGTGTCTGCCACTCTCCTGGGTGAACCTCTTTTGCCTCCTTGCCAAGTGCTGGCTGCAGGGTTCCAAGAAGTGTGACGGGTAGGCGGGTTGGCACACCTCTTTCCCAACACAGACCGCTGTAGTTGTTTTTGTGTGTAGAAGCACGACTGCTCTGTGTGGAACCTCTGCTGCATGCCAGAGAGGGTGCGAGTTATTTTAAATACTGTGGCAGACGCAATAGGTTGGCTCACTCAGCACCCGCTTTCTCCTTTGCTTTCCTCTCTCTTTTTTCTCCGTGGAGTGTGGGATCCAACCTAGAGTTTGCGCATGTCAGGCAAGTGCTGTACCGCTAAACCACCCCCAGCCCTGCCTCACTTTTCTATAGCACCAGGAAAGCTATCCATTCTCCTTCCCAGCACTCTGGAGTACCCGTGTAACTTAGTTTGGGGCAGTGATGTGCAGCTTTTCTAGAGAGGGTATCACTCCCTAACTGAGAAGGAGTTTAAGAAGAGCAGCCATTTCTTTCTCACGCACTTCTGTCTCCCTCCTTCCTGTAACATAGATGTGATGCTCGAGGGTGCAGTAGCCCTTCTGTAACCACATGGCAAAGCATGAAGAGGAGCAAGACATCTACCAGGCTGAGGACGGAGAAAATAAAAGGCAGAGCAAGTCTAACTCCTGACATCACTGATTTTCACTGGAAACACAGTATCTAAGACACATCGCTATTTAAATACTACTAGCAGAGAAAACACAGGATTAATTAAACTACAACTGGGGCTGTTATAACTCGTGAACAGATTCCCAGGATGCTATAAGGTGAAAAAAAAAAACTGGAACTTAAAATCCACAAGAACTGAACAGGGGGCCGGGGCCCTGGAACACTAAGTTCAAACAACACCTTACCGACACTGGCTCATCACAGTCACATTTTTTTTTTTTTTTTTTTTTTTTTTGTGGAACCAGGGATCAAACTCAGGACCTTGCACTTGCCAGGCAGGCGCGTATGCCACTAAGCTATACCCCTGGCCCCACAGTCACTTCCTGATGGGTATGAACAAGTTAAAGGAGCCACAGAAGGACGTAGCATAGACTCATGTGGGTCAGAACTGAGAGCTGAGCAGACATTAGCCCCCCAGTCTCACGTTCCTGACCCCATACTGCATCTACTCCATTGCTTTGGCTGCCTGGGGGTGATCCTACACAGCATGGCATCGGGGACTGGTGAGCGACTCCACAGCCACTGTGGCCCCAGAGGACACCTCCCCATGACTCAGCAGGTCACCCCGGGGCCAGGACCTCAGCATCCATGCTTCTGGCCCTTTGTTTTCTAGTCCCACGTCTTCTGCTCCCCTCTGTGTCTTGCTGCACCTCTGTTGAGCAAAACCAGGGGCAGGAGAAGGAGCACTTTACTGCGGAGAGGGGCGTTCTCATGCTCATTTCCTACCAGGCCTCATTTCAGACTAAGTTCGCATAAGAGGTACTCCTAGCCAGTAAGTCAACTTTTGTTGGCCTTTGGATGTGGCATCTGGGGACAGCCTCCCGGAGACCACGGCGTTGGGGGAGGACCGAGGACTCCTGGCAAAGACCGCAGACTGAGGCAACTTTTGTCTGTAGCTTAAGGGAGGTGTTTCTGTCTCACTGATTTTTGTTTCCTGAAACAGAAGGTAGCCATGAGCCTGTTAAGAGAGCCAGGTAACAGACGGGGCTTTCCCCATCTCTGTCCCCGGTCAGAGGGGTGAACAGCAGGGGCAGTTAGACGGGATGTTGGCTCAACCAATACTTGAGAAGATGCTTTTGAGTGTGTGGTTTATTGGCCACTTGAAATAGCCGGCAGCACACTAGGGAGAGAACTGGGAGTGTGGGTGTGACTCGTGAACTGGGCCCCGTGCGAAGCCAGGCTGCAGGTCCCACTGAAGGCAGGAGCAGAGCATGGGAAAATTCCCTGGGCTATTGCTCCTCCCATACCGGGAAACACATGCAAGTGATCTTTTTCTGAGAAAACCCACAGAAAGCCGCCCTTCCCACTCCCACTCCAAGGGCCTCGCAGTCCAACCGCTGGCTAGAGAACTGACCTTAAAACCCTTGTTTGCGTACAGCCACAACTTCAGTCCAACTCCAGCCTGGCCTGGCTTCCCAAACTCAAAATTTCCTGTAAGAAATGTTATTAAGAATCTGTGTACCTCACAGGAAGCCTTCAGATTGCAAACATATGTCCAAACTGCTGGCTTGGAGCACATGGATCTGATCACTCAGTCTGTGTCGGGGAGGTCGGCTTCTGCACCAGGCAGCAGTGGGGAGGGGCAGTTTGGATATGCTCCAGGGTGAATGGGCCCGCTGGTTTCAGATGCACTCAGACCATGAGTGGTTTCTTTCACAGATCAGCTTATGTGGAAGTTCTTTCCCTTGCTTCTCCCTGTAAGTAAAACATCAGTGTGTGATTGTCTGGACCTTAAGGGAGGCTGCTGGCTTTTCCCCTCTTGTCCCTGTTTGGTCCTGTCTCTGACCCGGACCATACTGCTGAGGCTCTGTGGTTCAACTGACTTGTGCAGTGCAAAGCTGTGCAGTTTTTTTTTTTTTCCAATTCAACTTTTAATTTGGAGATAATTGTAGATTCACATGCAGTTTAAGAAATAATAGTGAAAGGTTTCATGGATCTTTTTATTCAATTTCTCTCAAAGGGAATAGCTTGCAAAATTATACTGCAATAGCACAACCCAGTTGAGCTCAATATATTCAAGATACAGAACTTGTCCACCGCAAGGTCCTTCCTGTAGGCCTTTTCTGGCCACCCCCACTCCCCTCCGGCCTGCTACCTTCCTCCCTTACCCTGCGCCACCACTTGTCTGTTCTCCGTTTCTTTAATGTTGTCATTTCAAGAAAGCCGTATGTGTTAGCTTTCTGTCACTGTGACAACACACTCGAGGTAATTAACTTATAAAGAGAAATGGTTTGTCTCGGCTCACAGGTGTGGATCAGTTAGCCCATTGCTTTGCCTCTGTGGCGAGGCAGCACATTGTGATGAAAGTGCAGGGTGGGAAGGAAACCACTCGCCCCACGTCCGGGAAGGAAAGAGAGAAGGAGACAGAGAAGGGGAAGAAGGAGGAAGGACAGGAGGAAGAAGAGGAAGAAGAAGGAAAGGAAGAAGGAGAGGAAGAGACCAGGGACCCTCAAAACCCTCCAAAGACACACCCCCAGTGACCTCAGAATCTGCCCCTGGGCCCCGCCCCTAAAAGTTCAACCACTTCCCCAAGTGCCACCTTGGGACCAAACCTTGGCCACATGAGCCTCTGGGGTACAGTGGAGCGCTGTAAACCAGAATTCTCACAGCACTGACCTTGTGGGGATGGCTCCGATTCTCGGGGAGTCATCCGAGCTGCTGCGCGTGCCAGGGGCTTCCCCAGAGCAGCGCTCTGGTTTGGTGTGGCTCGTTTAACTATCCAGCCAAGAAGGACTCATGGCTGCCTCCCGCCTGGGGCTTTTGTGAACAAAGCCGCTGAGGGCAGCTGTGCACAGGTCCTTGTGTGAGTGTTCATTTTCCTTTCCCTGGGGTAAATGCCCAGGAGTGCAAAGGCTGAGTCACACGGCAGTTGCACATTTAGTTTGTAAATGAACTGTCAGACTGTTTTCCAAGTGGCTGTATCATTTCACCTCCCACCAGGGACGCCTGGGGAATCCAGTCTCTGCGTCCTCACCTGCATTTATCCATTGCCTTTCACTGTAGTGATTCTGGTAAGTGTGCGTGCTGCCCTGGTGGTTAGGTTTGCATCTCCCTAGTCGCTGGTGTTGAATGTCTCTTCCTGTTCTAATTTGCCATCTGCATATCCAGTGTAGTGTGTGTTGCCTGTTTTCTAATTGAGTTTGGAGAGTTACTTGTATATTCTGGATACTGGTCCTCTGTCAGAGAAGTGGTTCACAAATATTTTCTTCTTGTTTGTAAGTTCTTCCATCCCCTCCTTCCCTTTTTTCTTTCTGCTGTGCTGAGGGATAAAACCCACAGCCTAATGCACGCTAAGTTCTATTTTCATATTGAAGAAGTCTGTCAGGGGGCAAAAGTTTCATGTTGTGATGGGGTCCAATGTGTTACATTTTCTTTTTGTAAGTCGTGCTGCTGCTGTCAAGTCAAAGTGTCTCTGCCCAATTCTAGGTTGTAAAGGTTTTTCTCTTGCATTTTTTAAAAAGAAGTTTCATAGTGGCGTGTAAACCCATGGCATACCGTGAGTTAATTTTTGTATATCATGTAGGACTTAGGGCAAGGCATACTTTCTTTTGTGCCTGTAAAAGCCCAATTGCTCCAGAGCCATCTGCTGAAGAGGCTATTATCTTGTCTCCATTGAATCACTTTGGCACCCGTTCTAAAAATCCCCCCTTAGGTGCTCTGCTACATCCCAAGCGCCTGCATGTCTGTCTGTTCCTGTGCTGACATCATCCAGGGTTAATTGCTGTCACTCTGTATTTCAAAATAATAAGTCCTGGCTTAGCCTAGACTGATTCCTCTTGCTTTTTTCTTCTGCCTCTAAACTGTTCTTTTCATATAAAATTTATAATCAGCTTGTCTATATTTATAAAAATCTTGCTGGGATTTTGATAGGATTATGTTAAATATACATATACATCTGAGGGATAATTAACAGCTTTCCTCTTTTGAGTCTCCAAAACTATGAACATAGAATGTCTACCCAGTTATTTAGTGCTTTGTAGCTTTCAGCATACAGGTCTGCTATGATCTGAGTTATACCCCCCCGCCCAGTTCATACACTGAAATTCAATCCACACTGTGACAGTACAAAGCAGTGAAGGCTTTGTGAGGTAATTTGCTCATGAGAACAGAGCCCTCCTAAAAGGGATTTATTCCCATATAAGAGAGGCCCACCAGCACTTGTCAGCCTCCCGCCATGTGACAACACAGTAAGAAGATGCTGTCTCTTGCCAGACACTGAATCCGCTGGTGTCTTGATTCCGAGCTCCTCAGCCTCCAGAACAGTGAAGAACAAATTTTTGTTGTTTTATAGCTCTCCAGTCTAGTGTATTTTGCTATAACAGTCTGAATAGACGAACAAAGTCCTGGCCACATTTTGTTAGATTTATACCCAAATGTTTCCTTGTATTGTCTTGAGTGATAGTGAATGGTATTGTAGGTTTAGTTTAGATGTCCATGTGTTTGTTATTAGTATAAAGAAATAGAAGTGCTTGTGTTCATTTGGTATCTTGCAATGTTGCCAAACCTGTTTCTGGTGTTTTGTAGTTTCTTTGGCATTTTCTACACAGAAAATCATATCATATGCAAGTGGGGACAATGTTATTCCCATCTTTCCAATCTGCATATATTTTATTTCCAATTTTGGTTTTATTACAGTGTGTCAAACTTTCAGTCCCATGTTGGATAATAGTGGTGAGAGATAATATCCTTGCTTTATTCTTGATTGCAAGGTAAAAGCAATATTTTACCATTAAATATCGTTAGCTACAAATATTTTTGTAGATGCTCTTTATCAGACTTTAGAAGTCCCATTTATTTCCATTTTTTTCTGAGAGGTCCCTTTTTTCCAAAATCATGAATTCTGTCAAGTGTGTTTCTGTATGAAGGAATAGGGTGATATGGTCTTTCTACCTTATTGTTTAGGCCAAATATTGTATTATTAAACTTCCTTTGGGCTCCAAATACATTAAACCAGGTCAGAATTTAATTGAATTAAAAATAAATTATTTTTTTCCCTGGAGGAGATATGTAAAGGGTGGCAATTCAAGAACCCAGTAGGGCCCCAGGTCTGGGTGGGCTCTGCGGTGCTTATGGTTTTGCCTCACGGATACGGAAAGTGGGCAGGAAGCAAAGGATTTGTCCCATTTTGCTCCTTTTTTTTATCACAAGGAAAAATCTTTCTTAGGAACCTAAGTGGCTTTAATAAGGTTCATGTCCAAGCCCCGTAAGATGAATGGAAAGGGGGTGGAGCTTCCGTGAGTAATTTAACCCGGTGCTGCCCGGCCAGGTGCTTTTGGTGTTTGGGATGCTGCTTTGTCGCCATGCTGGGCTGTCTTGCACACACTGGCATTTGTGGTCCTCACTTAGTTAAGTGTCCCTGGAGCCACTGTGACAACTTCTTTCAGACTCCCTTTGTGGGCTCATGCCACTTTCCTTTGAGAAGCATTGGTTGAGACCAATCAGATTCACCACAGGGGAGGACCCACTTCCGTCTGTACTATCTCATAGCAGACGGAGGAAGTGGTCGTTGAGTAGACAAGCAAGTGGTGTGAGCCTCTGGAAGAAAAGAAGCATCTTCAAGAGGAACCAGAAGCATAATTTGATCTGACTCAGAGTCCTCAGCATTCTCTCTCAGGCCTCCAGATCCAGCGTGAATTACTCTTGCTTTGCTCTTGTACCTCCGGGAGGCCACATGAACCCAGACTTCTGACCACTTCTGGCCACTCTGAGAGAAAGACGCTGGTGGGAGGAGGAGCATCTCTGGTATCTTGTTCCAACAGTGAACAACCTTAGATTGGAAGGCTGCTTGGAGACCATGAAGTGCTATGGTGGGATATGTGTCCCCATTTTGCCTCGATGTGTTGAAGACTTGTTTGTTTTCAGGTTATGATGATGATTATTATTGTTATTATTATTTCTGGTACTAAGCATCAAACTCCGGACCTTGCGCTTGCCAGGCAGGTGCTATGCTGCTGAGCTGTATCCCTGGTGCTGAAGGCTTGCTTGTTGATGAGTTTCTGGGAAGTGCTTGGATTGGGAGGCTCTAATTTCATTAGTGGGTTGATCCCTGGGGACAACATCTGGTTCCTGGTCCCTTCCTGTCTGCCTCTTTCTTTCTATTTCCTGGCTGCCATGAGGTGAGCAGCTTTCCTCTGTCAGGAGCTTCCACCATGATGTTTCTACATTACCTTGCAGCTTCCTACTTCCCACAAAAAAATTCAGGGTTTCAAACCTTGGACTGAAACCTTCAGACCACGACCAAAGTAAATCTTTCCTCCCCTAAGTGGATTTTCTCAGGAATCTGTTCACAGGGATGAGAAGTTAACACCTGGGCACTGTTTTCTAGATGAAGACCCTGAAGCCCAGGACCACAGTGATTTCTCAAGGTCGGCCAGCAGGCGGCGCCCCAGGGCTTGTTCAGCAGAACCCTACCTATGGAGCTCTGGATTAACAGCTCTTCTCAGTCATTCCTTGTGTAAGGACCGAGTTCTGTTCCTGGAGCTCGGTTGTTAAATGAGTTGTTTGCTAAACGAGGAATTGTAGACTATGTACACTACAACATTCAGAGCAAAAAAATGGTCAGAATACTTCAACTTGAGGACTTTGCTTTCATTTGCGCAGCTCTTACATGCAGTACTGCACTGAACAATAGGACCTAAAACTACAGAACTGTACCGACCGGTACAGTCAGCAAAAACGACAGCACTGTGTCTTAGAGACACTGCCACAAGGCTGCACTGCCACTCACGGTCCTGCATCATAAGTTCAAATGAGGGTCAAGAGCCCGGTCGGCGCACTCAGTCATAACTCCAAAGAGTCGTTAAACAGGTAGGTCATTAAATGAGGAAAGTCTATTTTTTTTGCAAAGAACATGATTTATTAAAGACGACTCATCATCAACATCACTGATTCAAAGAATGAAACAGATGAGGAAACAAAAGTGGACCCGTGTTCTGACCCTCTGGCCTGAGACCGGATCATTCCCAGGGTTCTGTCTGTAGGTGTCCAAGCCCTGAGGGTGGCTTCCCTAGCGGAAACTCAGGTATTCTGCCTCTATGGACTCGTCTGAGAATCCAGAGAGGGATCTCCAGGGCAGGTCCTTGCCTCAGGCAGCATTGGGGAGATCTCCCATTGGGGGGATCCTGTGCTCTTGACCTGCATCTCAAGGACAAATACAGCACACTGGACTTGGTTCTTCCCCTGAGGCAAATCAGATGTGGTGACTGAAGTAGTACAGTCCCAGGAAGAAAGCCAGGGACAGGCAAGAAGGCACTCAGCGGGTGTCCCTGGCAGTACCTTCTGGGTCCTCCTGGTGGTCCAGCCATTTGGCAGGAATGGGTCTGAGCTGTGGCTGAGCTACTAGCTGACAAGTTCTGTGGGAGGGAGACCAGCAGGCAGGAATGTGGCTCCACCCCATCCCAGAGATCTGAGTCTGGCAAGGACACCAGCTCTCTGGTTTCCAGTTCCAGTACAGGGTTCCAGTACCGGGCTCCCAGCTCTTCCAGCCAGGACTTACTGGAGAACCAGAGGTTCCAAATGCCAGGGGAAAAGACGTCCACACTAACTGAGGAACGTAAGAGGACCAGGCCTCCAACTCCTCTCTACTTCTCTGCCACCGCCCCATCCCCCAAACACTTGTCAGTCTGCAATGAAGAGCCAGGGGTCCAAATAAGTAGTTTTTAAACCTCCCAAATCCCATGTTGGGAGAGAAGGTGAAAGAAAGGCCAGGACAGGAGTCCCAGCTGTATCCAAGGAAGCCCTGCCTGCCTGGCCCAGGCAGCTCTGGGGCAATGAGACTGTGTGGCCAGCTCCTACAGGCCACTCTGGAGTGAGGCTTGGGGATCCACCCCTCCAGACCCCAGTCATCTGCACCTTCAGAGCACGTGGAACAGTCAATGGCTCCTGCTCAGGAGGCCCTCCCGCAAATCCTGCAAAACCCAAGCAGGCAACCAGAGGAGCCTGGGTGGCAGTGGGGCAAGAGGCCTGGAGCATACCCCAAAGGTGTCGGTGCACCCCAGGAGTCAGGGCACAGGAGTGGCGGCTGCTTTCCAAACCTGGGCCTCTTGCCCTCGGGCTACTTTGAGTCCAGGAGTTCCCTGGCCTTCTGTGGGGTCCAGTAGGCATCTGTAATTATTATGGGGTAATGCTGCAGGAGCCACAGGTAGGTAGTGAAATCTGCTTCCAGCCCCTGCTCCAGATCAGGATGAACAGGACACAGCAGACAGGAGAAGTCACAGTGGTGACCATAAGCAAAGAGCACGCTGCAGAGGTGGACGGCATGACTTCTGCAGCAAGCACTCCTGGGCAGCAGCAGCGCGGGCCAGCGGAAGGAAGAACTGGGGCGCGAAGTTCCACCCCTGCACTTTCAGGCAGGGCCCCGCATCCTTCACTTTTTCCATTTTGTAGGCGATGCTGCTCTGCCAGCCAGCCAGGCTCTTGAGTAAGTTATCCCGCATCTTGGCCACGAGGCTGGTGAAGCAGAAAACGTGTCTGCCCATAGTGTGCTCTTTGTTTGTTCTAAGGCCAGTGGCAGAGGTGTAACAGAGGGGCCTTCCGACCTCCTTCTTGCCCTGTATATAAGCAGTGCCTGGGTTGAATGCGGTGTAGATGGCAGGATCTGTTACTCCCATGGGCCTGGCAGCCATGGGGCAGCACCGCATGCTCCTCTGAGAATGGTGACGTGGAGTTCTTGTGCAGGGACCTCTTATTTGCGGTGCCACTCCGGTTCCGGGCCACTGTCTGTGCAAGTGCCATCTGTTCCACTCACTCAGGAAAGGTCTTCCAGGATGAGGCAGGGATATTCAGGGGCCCTCTGGGAGCAGGGGTGTATCTGGGCGTGACCTCCGGACACCTTTGTAGGTCTGCAGCAGTATCTTGTCCTTGAAGTGCATATCACACCGGCTGTTGAGACTGGGGTCGAGGGGATGGTTCTCAAAGGTCACACCCTCCCTGGACACTCCCATGCTGGCCTTGGCCATGCCAGGCTGGTGATCATTTCACCCAGGAGCTGAGCACAGACCGCTCTCTGTTTAGCCAAGATGGATGTCCATGAGGCTTTTTCTGAGAGCACCCCTAAAACTGTGTCCTGGATGCAGTCGAGGGTCCTCTGGAACACCCTGGAGACCTGCTGTCCGGATGGGGCACGCCCAACATGCTGCGGACGTCCAGGCAACCCCACCTGCCTCTCAGCCTCCACCACCTCTTCTATTTCTTATCCCTGTTTTAAGGGTGTTGACACGAGACACTGTGTGTTACTCCATCTTCTCTGCAACTTTAATTCATATAACATCGTTATGAGGTATGCTCATAACACCTCCATCGTACAGAGCACGAAATCGAGCATTAGGAAGACCAAGGAAGTCCGCAAAATCTGACTGCAGAATCAGCACGGTGAGCTGCTACACCATATAGAGCAGCAGAGTAAAACAAGCTGTTTTATTGACTTTTTGCTGTCATTTATTCTGGGTGGCAGCAGGCCTGCCCCACAGGCGAGGGAATTCCTCCTAGAGCATCACTACGATTTCAGTTTTCCCCCACCCCCCGCCTGGAGAATCAGAAGGAAAATGCTTAGCTCTACTCCAGTTCCAAAGGGCTGAGAAGGAATAGTGATGAAAAGCATGACTCAGTCACGTTATTTTGCTTTTTCTAAAAACAGAACTCAACATCAGATCAACAGTTTATGCCTTAATTATTTTTTTTCCAGAAAAACTCATAATTGTTTATTAGGTAACAATAAATACATTTAACTGCTCCTACCACTTGAGCATTATAATTTTTTATTTTAAGAGAATAAAAAATAAGAAAAAGCATTAAAAATGATACAGAATTTCAAAACAAGATGATAGCAAATCAACGGTTATTGCTATATTGCACATTGTTATCTTCAAAGTAGTTGTTCAGATTACCAGGTATAGGCATATAAAATTGGTCAAAAAATTAAGCCTAAACTATTCCTTACAATAAACCAATAGAAATTAGTAGTAGAATTAATACACACACACACACACACACACACACACACACACAAGATAGCTAAGATAATTGTACTGCTATGTCTTGATTATAATCTAGGCTTCTCAATTGTTAAGAAAAGACTATTAGGGCAAAATTAAAATATGGCAGTGAGTATAAGCTGTCTCCCTCCTGTGTTGTTTTCTATTGCTCTTTATCTGAGCCTTGGCTTTCTTTACTCTTTTGTGTTTTCTAAGTGATTCCAGGTGTTGTCAAACTCTTTTGCCTATGAAGACTTTCAGGAACTAAAACTAGCCCTTGGAAGTTTTGGTGTACAAATACTTTTTTCTGTTTTTGTTTTTTTTTGAGATGGGGTCTCACTGTGTTGTTCAGGCTGGGCTTAAACTCACTGTGTAGTCCAGGCTGGTCTTGAACTTGCTGGGATCCTCCTGCTTCAGCCTCTCAAGTGCAGGGATTACAGGCATGCACAGCCACGCTTGGCTTGATGTAGATACATTCTTAAGGAAATGATCTTTTTGGCATTTCTACTGTGTAGTAACCTCTGGCTACCTTGCCTGTGTATACAATAATTGAAAACTGACTTCTCCATTCTTTTGTCCACCCATCCGTCCATCTACCTGAAGCAGAGAGACAGAGGTCCCGTTTTCTAAGGGTTGGCTGACATTTTCCTAACCTAGCAAGAGGCTCCCAACAGTAATCTGATCAATCAGTTTCAATAAAACATGGTGTGTATTAGAAAATGATGAGGACGAGCCAAGCCGTGTGGGAGGTGAGAAGATTTTTCAGGGTAGCACTGGCCCAGGAGGGAAGGGGAGTGTGGGAAGTGTTCTGGCAGAGGGAGTTCCACAGATAGAATGGGTGCCCAGGGCAGGGCCAAGCCAAAGAGGGAGTCAAGGGAGATTCAGTGAAGAATGCATGATCAGTGACCAAGGCCAGGGAGCCAGAGGCTCAGTAAACAAAGCCTTCACTGGTTTGATGGGATTTTCTTGCCCAAAAATAAGCTATTTGTATCTTTCTAAGGAATGTCATCATTCTGTTTAAAATTATAATTAATGGAGCTTACAAAAGACCACTTGCTGTATACCCCAAGTTCTTATAGGCCCACTTCTACATCAAACTTTCCTGCTTGTAATCTCATAGGTTGACCTCAACTAGGTTGAGATACAATTTTTTGTGTATAAAAACTTCTAGACAAAAGAGTCTTTTTGGCAACTCATATCCCTCCCCTTCAATAACAGATGGGGGGGGCTTTCTGCTTTCACTTTATAATAAATGCTGATTTCTGCTTTTGCTTTACAATAACAAGTTTTGCTCAGTCCTCCTTTGACTCTCTCTACTTTGTAATTCTTTCTGGGCTGAGAGAAGAACACATCAGCTGGATGGTCGTCCATCCATCCATCCATCCATCCACCCATCCATCCATCCATCCACCCATCCATCCATCCACCCATCCATCCACCCATCCATCCATCCATCCATCCACCCATCCATCCATCCACCCA
>PVLD010028160.1:0-19779 GCA_004027595.1 Dinomys branickii
GTCAAAACTGGAGTCCATACTCATAAGTGAAATAAATCAGCGGTACATGTGCAGGCAACATATTGTATCACTGGTGTAAGAACCCAAGGGTGGGAATATAAACTAAGAGACATGAAGGAAATCTGTTCAAAAACAAAGAACAGATGGGACGAGGGAAAGGAGAAAAGAAAGAGACAAAAATGTATGTATGTATATATGAGTATGCATATATGCAGGAGGGCTAACATGGTTCTACCATTGTATTATATCACTTAATGCTAAGGAATAATTGATGACGGGTTATTTGATCAATCTTGTATGTCTGTATGTGTTATCCAGAACACACACTTCGAAGATATCAATATGCAAAGCAGCAACTACCGGTGTTTTTTTTTGTTTTGTTTTGTTTTTTGTCTTTGGTTTTTTTGTTTTTTGTATTTTTCTGTTGTTGAGAGGATTAATTGTCTGACCAATTTTGCATGTCTGTATATGGGTTCATATATTTACACTTCGAAGATATCAATGGATAAAGCAATAACCACTGTTGAGACCATGTCACCTTGTCTATAGATCAGTTGTAATTGTACTATTTTTTATGCTAATTTGTGTCTGTTTGTTAATATGTTGTTGTGCTTTTATTTTTTTTCTAAAAGTAAAAAAAAAAAAAAAGAATAAAGGCAAAAACCTAAGAATAGTTACAACCAATAGAAATGTCCAGAACATGATCTAAAACCATTGGCTATTTTCCCAATAATCACTATTGTTTCTTCTGCCTGTACCAAAGTGGAAACTAGGAGAGAAAGGGACACCAGAGGACTGAAGGATGTACTTTATTTCCTCTTAGAGAATTTGTCCTGTGCGCATATTAATGAACAGAACATGTGAGGAATCACTCTGGACAGTGTATTTCTAAGATTATTTCGATTCACTTCTTCATTATGTCTTCAAGAAAAAAATTACTTTTTCTATTCCTAATCTACCTGTGCTTTGCTGTGTATCCTTCTTCTGCAGCATTATTTTTTCTGGTTTTGGTGGATTAAAATGTTGAATACATCAACACGGAACGAGCAGGGTAGAATTCATTGAATTCTAAGTTGAAATTAACCCAAGGACTTAAATGCACTCACTTAATGCAGTCCCGCCTCACACACTGGCACCACTTATGGACAGTGGTTTGCTCTGAAATTGCAGAATCACAGGTGACGTGGCTGTTGGTTTGCTTTACTCTCGTCATGAGATTCAGGCCGTTTACACTGTTTTACTCTGCTGGAGAGGACTCTCATCTTAAAGCTGTCCTCTCCCAGTCACCCCTTTGAAGTAGGACAATGCTTACACTCACATTTTTGTTCCTCTGCTTCACTCTCCAACAGTACCATTTTCTACCTGCAATATTGGCCCCGAATGCTGTTCTCCCTAGCAAGACATCAACAGAATTGCTTTCGCTGTTTTTGTTTCTAGGGAAAAAAAAATCAAACCTAAGTACACTTGAGAGAAAACTATAATTACCTCATATAATTAATTACTTTTCCACAACAGCAACTGTTACACATATTCTAAAAACTCTCACCACATTACTGAAACCTATTTCAGCTACTCAGCTCCCAACACAGACAAGAATATTGCTGTCCCAAGGGACTGTACTGAGACTTGCTTCACTGTGTCTCATTGATGTATGGGTACTAACCTGGACTTTCAGCATTTCTGAAGATGAGCAGAAGTCAGATGTTATCTCAGATGTCAATTCTGGGTATCAAAGTCCTCCAACTTTAGGAATTTTAATTTAAATGAACGTTTTGAAGACACATTCTGATAATCCCCCTGCCCACCCCCCACACAGTGGACAGCTCAAATCCTACTTGTAAACTCCGGTTTTCCTGAAGACCTAGGTTTGCCAATGATGGTTTTTAATTTTCTTTTCTTAATGTGAAAATGACACTGGAGTTGAATGCACAGTCTTTGCTTTGACTCTTGCAAAATACCATTTATATAAATTGCTTCTGTATGATCTTCTTAAATTGCGGATTCTGGAGCAACTTTGAGAAAGGCAAGTCCTGGGTCTCTCTTACTGACTAAATGTCCTCAGGTTCAGGTCCTTCTTCTGTGCGACTTCTCACTGTTTGTTTCTTCTTTGAGACAGGTCCAAGAAAGTTAAAATGCCATCATTTCACTGAGCAGAACCATTCTACTCTCAACGCCTCTCAGCACAAGCCATTTCATTAAAAGTTTAACAGCACACTTTGAAAGACCAAAATATTCTTTCGAAGTGTTTTCTGAAAAACTGCTATTTAATTTGTGTATGAAGGAGCTCTGTCACTAGATTTTGTATTTTTCTGAGCTAGGGTTTCACTATGTAGTTCAGGCTGGCCTGGACTCACTACATAGCCCAGGCTGGTCTAAACTCAGTGAGCCTCCCGCCTCAGCCTTCCAAGTGCTGGGATTACAGGTGTGTGCCACCATGCCCAGATAACTGGACTAGCTTTTAAACTAATCATTTTTTAAAAACTTACCTCTATGTTTTCTTTTAGCAAAATCTTTATACTACTGGCACATGACCTCAGACTGAATGTAGCCCTACCCCTGCACATATATTTCAAATTCACTGAGTGGTGTGTTAGTCAGTTTCCCATCAGTGAGATCAACACTCGAGACCGTAACTTGAAGGAGAAGTTTAATGTCAGCCTTGGCTTTGTTTCCTCAGGCCTGGTCAGCTGGCCCCATGGCTGAAAGGTCAGGGTGGGTGCCATAGTTCCCTGCGATCAGGAAGCAGAGAGAGGAATGATGCCCGAGAGAAACCGTTGTGTCCAAAATCCCACATCCAAAACCTGCCCAGACAGAGACCTATGGCAATGTTCTCGGCATTTCTGAATCCAGTGAACTTGATGAATCAGGATTAATGGTCACAATTCATCCCTGACCAGCTTTACACCCAAACACATGCTTGATCTCCAAAGAAGAAAATAGCAAGTTCATAATCCCACCGAACTGTCCTGTGTGCAACTGCCAGCACAGCAATCCCTTCCCTCAAAGTCTCAACAGTTCCAACCTTCTTTAAAAGTCTAAGTCTCTTTTGAGACTTAAGGAAAACTTAACTGTAAACCTCTGTGAAAATTTGAACAGGTTAATAATCCCAAGGCACAATGCACAGCATGACCTTTCTCACTCCAAGAGGTAGACAGGGGGTTGTGGGGTAAAAAAGAATTGGACCAAAGCAAAATTGAAACCTTGCATGCAAACATTAATTTCTGTGGCTCCATGTGTGGAAGCCCAGGCACAGGATTGTGAAATGTAAATTGCAAAGAGGTTATGGAGCTTCACTGCTGTGTTTTCTTGGTTGTAGATCAGATAGCTGCTCTATTAGGAGGACTGTACATCTGATCTGTAGCCTTCCTAAGCAGACACTCCATATTCCTGATATCCCTTTCTTTCTGAGGTCTCCACTGTATTTTTGGCTTTATTTACTCAGCTTAATGAGCTTATCTCAATGTGCTTGACCTTGGAAGCCTTCCTTTGAAATTTGTGTGGAAGCTTCCCCGACACCACAACTCTTGCATTCTACATATTAGTTAAGCCACTATCACATGGATGAGGCCAAATACTGCTGTCAGTGGCACCAACATCCAGGCTCTCTTGGACCATGGCTCCAGCAGTTTCTGTACGTGGGAATGATTGAGCACCATGAACATATTTCAGTGAATCAATTCCCTGGGAAGCCCTTCTCGAGTGGGCATACCAGGTACTCTCTACAAATGAAAAGTTTGCTGATTTGCAGCCTTGAACTTACAATGGCTATTACTAATTACCACGATGATCACAGGGCATTTTTCTGTTATTCCCTCTATGAAATGCTTGGCTTTATTTTAATACCATTGTTCTCTTCAGCAGCCACACTTTCTGAGGCTATCACTCTACACATAATTCTTTTACATAAATTTTAAGGTCTGTAATATTTATTGTTCTGGCTACTGTCCTCATTTCTGTCTAAAAACCTGGCCAAACACAGGCAGCGGTACCCATGCTACAGTCTGAATATTGAGCTATCCTGAAATGTTCTGTGCCTGATAAATTAACCTACTTCCCTTAGTCTACCCCATAGAATCTTAGGAGCTGGGCAAAATGTAGACAGGTTCTCTGCCAGAGAATAATATGCATGATCCCTAGTCCCACTGCCAATGGAGTCCTCATTCCCAAGCAAAACCTGAGCCTGTCCTCAACTCTCTGTATTACTATCTGCCTTCTGGTCTTGTGAGCCTAGTCAGAATCACCCATCAGACTCTGCTTAGATAGTATTCTAGGGCTTGTCTAGACTGTACCTATCAACTGCCCCAAACTCCTCCCACATAACAGTAGCAAAGGCTTCTAACCCACTTGACCAGGTGCGGTTGGAGCAGTGACCTCACCTGATATTAATATTCCCCATTAGTCAGCTTTCTGTCCCTATGACGTCATAGCTGATGGACACAACTTGAAGGAGGAGATGTTCCATGTGGCTCCTCACTTCGAGGATTCAGTCCATTGCTGGCTTCCTACACGGGAGAAACGTCCTAGCAGAAGGCACGATAAGGCACAAATCCTTAGTTCATGGCCACTGAGTTGCACAGATCACAGGACTGAGGCTGGAGAGGAATGGGTTGGGGACCATTTGCACTACCATATTTTATGCCCACTTAACCCACCCCAGGACACACTTTACTCCTCCAGTAAGCATTTCTTAATCTAATGGAGTTGACAGATCAGGACTATTTATCACAGGTGGGGTTTGGAAATAGGTAAGATATGCCATGTAGAGGAGTTACACCCGGAATACCAAGACCGATTATTACTAAGAGAAAATGGGTCCTCATTACTGTCAAACAGCATCAAACTCTTACCAAGTATCCTGAGTTTTGCCCCAGGTATCCTGATACTATGTCTGGTCTTCTCAGGCTACTAGCTCCTCATTCTAGATAAGACGTTGAATTTCTGCCTCTTCTATGGAACATATTTTCTTTCAGCCAGTTCTCTGTGTTCATTATTTTATATAATGTTCAGCATGTACGTTTTCCTCTACAAATGTTTACCTTCTCATAATGGGGGCAGTTGGAGGTGTGCTTCCAAGCTATATTCTCCAAACAGACCTTGTGCAGTGGGGCCTCAGCAGATCACCTCGGCAGCAGCATCACTCTGGAGTGGCTGAGGCTCAACAATGAGTAGAGGTTTATTTATGCTACAAAAGCTCTCTAGTTTTACTTCTCCATTTATTAGCAGTCTATGTCATGTCATTTCTAATGCTTCCTAGGTCTTAATGTATGGTACAAACAATAAATTGTTACCTTACATTCTGCTTGAATTTTACTTAATGAGAAAAATTTGATTAATGAAACTTTTGCCAATTAGTACACTAATTCTGTCCAGCATACTATTTCTACATGAGGTTATACTGTGTAGTAGTTTATGTTGCTCTGAGTGTGAATGTTATATTTTGGTGTTTGTTAAAATATTATAATATCATTATTATGCTATGTATTAATGTGTAATAATTACAATATAGTACAATGTATAATTTATAATATTATAATATTATTGAAATATTATACCTCCTTGGTGAGGGGAATGGTCTCCAAACTTGAAAGATGGTCAAAATATGGATAACCATTACCTTGTTCTTTTGAGTCCAGGCACTAGACGTAAATGTGTCTACTGTGTAACCAAGATTGAAAAGTGATAGAGGGAACAGTCCTTGTCCTCCAGAGGCTTACAATACAGTACTCATAACAACAAGACAAATAACTGATGCTCATTTATTGCTTACTGTGTTTTAGGCATTATGCTAATTGCTTAATAAAGATGCCTCTTCCAGTGCATCTGTGGAAGTGATGAGGTAAAAGTCTATGGGATTTCAGATTGGCTAGCTGATACAAAGTTACCAAGGCTGAAATTGATTTGGTATGCTTCCAGAGAACAAGAAAAAACTTCTTTCACTGCAGTAGCTTTTGTTTAGTGAAATAGTGAAATCCATGAGCAAAGAGGTTAGCAGGATCCTTTGGCCCTAATGTTGAAAAGTTTAAGCTTCATAATCTTACCAATGTTTAACAATCTATAACATTGGCATCTTGGTTTAGCTTCGGGTTTTATGCTGCACTTGGTCTTAGCCAAAAGGCCAAGATGCAATAGCTTAGGGTTTTATAATGATACAGCTGAAACTGGGTTTAAAGTGGGTTAATAAGTCAGCAAATTTCAGGTTGGCTCAAAAGGCAAAGACTAATGGCACAGAAGTCAGATAGAAATTAGCAGACAGACTGAAGTCATTTACTCCTGGTCTTAATTAAATGAGTGAAAATAGGATGCATGATAGGATATATTATAATAGGAGAAATGAATTGCCTTGGTATGCAAATTCTCTTCCTCTCTTCAGAGGACGAGAAATGGGGAGGAAGTGCAGAATTATTTTACAGCATCATCTGTCTTTGGCATTGCTACATACCTGCTTCACCTTGGGGATGTTAAACTAGTCATTCCCTTGGATCTATCAGTGGCTTCTCAGAGGAAAATCCAAGCCATTTATGGATATCAGTCCTTCATATATAACCTTTATGGCTTCAGATGTATTTACTCCTCACAATTTCAAACAATAGGTATGTCTTAGTGTCCACAGGGCATTCCTCTTTGTACTACTGCAGTTGTCCTCAGGCCTTGTGTTGTTATACCCCAATGCGGTTTGAAAGATAGACCTTCAAAGAACTTTTGTTTAAGTGAGTTTTCCATATATTTTGCTATGTTAAAAATCAAAGCAGGGATAAAAAATAACTATATGTTGACTATTTTAAAAACTACTAAAATATCTAATGACATATCTTTAAAAATTATTACTATAGCTTCAGAACAAAACCACAAACCTTAAGAAGAGTAGCAACATTACTCATTTTCATGAGACAAAGGTTGAATTTATGGGAGAAAGACTGCTTTTTGTGCCTGCTTTGTAATCATTTGGTTACAACTAACTGAATACATTGAAAAAATTCTGCGCACACAGATATATATCAAAAAAGAGGACTATTATAGTAAACTTTGAGATAATTATGAACATTATTCTTAAGTACTGTACCAAAACTCAGTAAATAGTAATTATTTAGAGACCAATTATTATAAACATTCTGAAAATACATCAGTAAATATTTAATATTCTATGAAATTAAAATCCTCAGCTTGGTCTTGCATTTTGACTGGCTCTTTTACCCATGGATTACTCTGTAACACCGTACATTTGGTCATTTGGGAAGTGTGTAAATTGTGCTCATTTCATTAAACAGTGTGGAAGAAGAAAATAAACAAAATCTATATCACCATGAAAGTCTAAATATTTGGAAGTGGTCTGGTTTAAAACTAATCTGTGAATGAGAATTTGAATTTTGTCTTTTATAACAGATATTGTCAGTTTTTCCCTAAATTGCCTGGGCTACTTGGTTCACTTTTAAGACCGTATCTGCCAAGGACACCAACCTGCATTCATAATTTTTGTTAGTCTTCCTTTTGGCGGGCACTAACTTGGGGTGTTGGCACTGAACATCCTTTGCAACCTACTCTTTACTTTTTGATTTTAGAGAAGATGCTGCTGAATGGCCCAGGCTTGACTAGACCTTGTGATCTTCCTGCTTCAGCCTCCCAAGCTGCTAGGGTTATAGACAGGTGGCACCATGCCTGACTTGTCAGGCTTTCCTCCAAGCAAAAGTGATAGTTCACAGAAAAACAGCTTCTTATGTATTTCACACTACAAGAAATCAAACAAAACACAAGGGTTTTCCCTGAAGCAACCATTCTACTTCTGTATGAAATCTTTTATTTTCACAAAAATTATTATTACATATTCAAAGGTTTTGCTTAATAAAAATTAACACGTTCATGGTTCTGTCAAGGATATTGTTGGATGAGGTCAGAGTGTAAATTTGATCTGATTTGATATTATTTGGTGCTAGTGCCACGTGGAACCATGGCTCCAACATTTTGTTCCTTCAGTTAAAGTATCAGGACAGTGAAAATGGCCAATGACAATTTTGTGTTATGGTTTGTGAACATATTTTGACATCTTGGACCCTCTGAAATGTCTCCAAGATTCTCCAAGCTGTGGCTCATGCTGTAAGAAGCTATTAGAGACATCACAGTAATCACGGCCAACGTGGCCTAGTACATCCAGAGGGGAGAAAAGCCATGCGATTATTTTTAAGTACAAAACTATAGAGCCAACTGTAAGGCTAAAAGTGCACGAGCTGGAGTCACACTGTATAAAATTTCACCCCAGAATGGAGAACAAAACTGAATAACCTAATTATTCAAATTTTAATATAATAGTTACAAAATGAAGAATTAATTAGAGAAACTCCACAAAGAACACTTGGAGAAATAGATAAGTGTTCTATTAGTATCTTTCACACTAATAAATAATTCTCTGACCAGTGTTTTAAGATGAATTTTATGATTATAGCTACTGCTCATAGCCAGTAATAAATAAACACAATAGAAAATTTCTGGAAATTAATTCCCCATCCTAAAATTATTTTTGGAATGCAAAATTAGCTTTAAATATTTTAAAAGCAGAGAATGAGGATTATCCAAACTTTGTTTTCCAAGTATGTTTGTGATAATTTTCACGTGTGGTATTCCCACAGGCTCTGTCAAACTTCTATTTTCTTCTGTTTTACTTATTTCTTAAAAACTAGATGTTTGTATAATATCTCTCAGTAGAAAAATCTGCCATTTGTGTTTTTAATTAAATGAAAATCATAACATTCTGTAAAAAAATATTTTATTGACATAAATTATAGCAAAGTGTCTAGTAAAATTATAAATGTCATAACTTCTCTGCATTTAATCATTAAACATGATCTATCTGTTCCTGGTTCCACGCTTTATCCAAGCATCAGAATTAAACCTTTGTAAATCAATGAGTCACACACCCTCAGTTCACTTTGCTAAATGTGAAGAGCCCATGCAGGGCATGTGGTAGTAGGACATGAACGCTTGAAGGATAGGAACAGAAGGAGAATCTCTGTGGCGCCAAAGGATAGAAGCAGGACCTGGGAGGCTCTTGCAAATCCTAGTGTGTTGCTCCCTGCTTTAATGTGCTTTTCGGCTCATTTCTCTGCACTAAATACTCAATATTTTCTGTCTCCTTAAGTCTCATCTTCTCCAGAATTCTTTTGGTGTGACTTTATTAATAAATTTGCAAGGGAGCATCTGAGCATGATCTCTAGGGAGACTCTGATTAATGTAATGAATGCAGAAACTATGCCAGCGAGCGTTTCCTCTGCTCAGTGTGGTTCTGGATTGGATCACTCAGTACAAAGTGCTGTGCTAGCATCTAAATTTTTGTCCACCTCCAAAATTCATATGCTGGAATTCTAACACCTAAGGTGATCATTTTCAAGGGTGAGGGCTTTGGCAGGTGATGATGTCATGAGGGGAAAACACTCACAGTGCCATTTGCACCGATGAAATGGACCTTCCAGAGACCCGCCCTGCCCCCTCCATGACATGAGTACACAGCAAGGCGGCACCATCTCTGAGAAGGCAGACTTCTACCCAGAAACACCTCTGCAGGTGACCTGGTCTTGGGAATCCCAGCTGATAGGACTGGGAGAAAATAGATTTGGGGCGCTTCTCAGCTACTCATCCTGCGATATTTCCTGTAGCAACTCAAATGGGCTCCGGCGGTCTGTACCCTCTGTGAATGAGGGCCGTCGAGGTGCTCTTTTTTTGTGTCCACTGTTTATATTCCTTGACTCAGAGAAGCACTCAAATATTTTACTGAAGAACAGTATCAGTGAAGGACTACCAGGAGGTTTATATATTAATAAGGAGGTAAGTTTTCAAGTATGTGTAATGCATTCATGATAGAGACTGAACATGTTTTATTTCCCCCAATTAACTCTTTAAACATCTGCCAGGCTTCCCTTCCCGCGGCCTGAATGACATTCTTAATGGGTCTCCAGATGTCCATACTCTTTATAGTGGTAGAACAAGGCCTGATTCGGCAATTAAGATTAACCTGAAAATGCAGTCATTGCTCAGCATCCATAAGGCCTCAGTTCCAGGATCTCTGCAGATACCAGAATGTGAGGCTGCTCTCATCCTACATGAAAGGGCACACTGCTGGTTATCTAACCTGTGCACACCGCTCTACAGAAGTCTTTAGATTACTTCAAGTACCCAGTGCAGTGTAAATGCTGTGTAAATAGTCATGATACTATACTATACAGGGAAAAGCCTATACATATTTTGTGCTAATGTAACACTTGCATAAATACCTTTGATATATACTGGGTTAGATCCATGGACCTTCGTCTGGGAACAAAAAGAGCCAAAGGTATACACATGTCTATTTCTGTCTAAATGAAGTCTTTAATCTTTCATTCTTCATTTCTCTCTACTCCACATACTCAGTTTGTCCTGTCGCTAGAGGGCCTTTGTAGGGTTTTCAAAATGTTTCTGGCTTTTTACTTTTTCTTTTCCCTGTTTTGATCTTCATCTCCCTTCCCTTCTCTTGATGATCTTTCAGGCAGTCTTGGAGATATGGAAAGTGAGTCTTAGCTGAGTGCACAGGTTCTGACGGGGCCCCTGACGCTGTGTGTACTGTTTCTCTGGCGCTGACTCTCTGGTAGGCTGTGAATGTTGGTTCTTTGCCACCTCCTTCTAAGCTACCACACTGCCCAGGTCCCACACACAGCAAGCTGCACTCAGATGCCATCTGCAAATGTATTCTGCTAGTTCCCGCCCTAAGAGTTTTGTGTGCGTTGGACATGATTGAGAGTGTCCACAAAAGTTTCTGGGCTAGAAGCTGGGTGTTCAGTGTGGTGGTGTAGGCAGGTGGAGATTGATTCCAGGGCCTTATGCATGCGAGGAAAGAACTCTACCACTGAGCGCATCCCCAGCCCTGGGTGGAACCTTTAAAATGTTTTCGCTGGTGGAGCGTTCTGAGTTCACAGGGGTTCACTTGAGAAGGGATAAGTGGTGGCCTTGCAGAGTGAGCTTTCATAAGGAAACGCCACACCATGCGTCTGGCTCCTTTGCTGTGTACCTGATTCACTTTCCGGTTCTCCACCACATGTGGCCCATCCAGAGCCTCCCCAACAGGGTTGTGGGGTGCCACGTTCTTAGACCTCCAGAGCTGTGAGCTACATGAACTGCTTCTCTTGTAAACCACCAGGTCCCTCGGCTGTTTTGTCACGGCAGCACAGAAGTCACTACGATGGAGTCTGTTCCGTTCGGCTGAAGTCGTGTCCTCTTGTCAGGCAGCACTGACCAGACTCCACCAAGGAGGCTCAAAACCGGCCACCTCTGCTGCCTCCACTTCCTTCACACGGAGAGCTCATGCGGCCTCCCTCCCACATGCTGGCGCTTTCTGCTTGCCTTCCGACTTTCAGTTTCATTCTGCTTCAAGATTACCTTTGGCCAACTGGCCGCCTTCGGGAAACAGGAGCGCGTTTTTATACTCTTACTACTATCATTTCTCTCACCCTTAAAAAACTTCTACAGATAGTGTCTCAGAGTTTTACAAGTTTTCCCCAGCATGTTCTGCTGATCACATCTAAGTTTCTGTCACTGAAAAAGTAAAAGTGCAGGCTTTTGTAGAGGAGTCTGAGGTCCTCTTTGTCCTCCTGCAGATTTGTCAGTCAACAGAGGTGATTCTTCCAGAGCTTCCTCTCTTGGGTGGAGTGAGGCATCTGTCTTTAATTCCCCTTTATGAAGGAAAAGGAGAACTCAGACCACTGCCTGATAACTTCTTTGTATTTCATAATATTCTTTAAATGTCAGACTGTCTGATTATTTAAGCTGGATCATATATGAATTCCTTTAGTAAATACTACGTGGGTGCAGCTAGCACCACCTTTCACATATTGAGACACTTCTGCGGTTCTTATTTCAGGGCTCTAGCAAAACACTGAGATGACTGGAAAGTAATATCAGACTATGGAAGAGGACCTGGAAAATATAGGCTAAACCACTGTGTTATAACAAAGGTGATAACTTGCCAAAGTTTCACAACTCATTGTGAAGTTGCAATGAGTACTTAGCTCTCCTAACAGAAGTCTGTTTTTCCCAAAGTGTGCAATTAGAATGTTTTGAAAGGACTAATATCTGAAAGACACTTAGAAAACTATATTTAAATCAAATTTCTAGCCATGCAGAGTAGCCCTGCAGAATGGAATCCTGTGAGTTTACGCAAAGGCCAGTTTATAATCAGGACCATATTATTACTTAAAAAAAATCTTTGGATATAATCCAAAACAGATTAATTTCTTGCTTACTTATGCTCTATTAAAAATGCTTCTTTTTCTACCAAGTTCATTACATTCTCTCAATAACTATTTTTAAATAACTATTTTTAATAGTAATAACTATTTTTAAATTGAATGTTCCAACATATTTTGTAATCCTTACCTTCAAAGTAATGGCTTCTTTGAGTTTTCCTTTATTTTAATTCTATCTCCACTACTTTCCCACATGCTGTCTCTAAACAGCAGGAAGAAATATCTTTGATTCTGTCTTTGCATATCCAGTAGAGGTCAGCCCATTCAATATAGTCTCTGTCTGCTTGTAATCTGCAAGGTGTTCCTCCCACTCAGTTCTACTCAAAGTCATTTACCACTCTCTTGTTTGGTAATTCTGTTACAAAATGCCTTCTATAATTAAAAAGTAACAGAATTAAAATAAAGCCCTTGTAACCTTTTAAAATCTGATTTAGCAATCACAGACAGAAGGATGGTGGAACTTTATAGAATTTGAAAAAACTCTGTGATGCTAACAACATATTTATTTAATGATCATTAGTCTCAGATTTGAACTTTGTTGCCAGAGTGATGACAAACTCTCTTTTCTTTGTATATGAATCAATTCCCCATAGGAAATATAATCATTATGTGATGCAATTATGTAACACAAAAATAAAAACGGAAAAAAATAAAACACAAGCTGTAAAAGTTAAAACACATGCAGCTCTATAGGTACTGAACCAATTCTATCACTGCATGCCTCTGGCTACTTAGAATGATCTTTTGTCATGAATAAATTCTGCCCTTGGCTTTTTCATAGCTTTGATTGATTTTTTTTCGAATTCTTTTAGAATAAACCTGAACTTCTTATAAAAAATAAACTTTAACAATTCAAGATAGTGGTTGCATGCAGTATTCACCTTTGGGAATTCTGTCTTTTAAATTGAGAGTCTAGCCACTGAGGAAATGTGGAGACTTTTGCAGCTCACTAAGAGTGCGAAGTGCAGAACATAAATAATGGTATTTATCCATGTCAGAAGTAGAAAAAAAGTTACAGTCTTCCAAGATTTTAAGTATTGCCATGTAAAATTAGTTTTTTATACTGGAGAATATAAGAAAGACCAACTTTCCATGGCCTACATAAAGAAGACAATCTGAAATTAAAAGTAGTTTCTATTAGTTTAGATACAAAAAAGAAAGGCTAAATAATTCTATGGAAGTGTAACAAAGCTATATTCTTGAGGTTACCTATAATAAATCTTTATGCCTTACCACATTTATATCTTATGTACTGAATGCTTTACTTACTGTCCTACAAAGCAGCAACTAATTTCATGCAGACTTTGCAAGGGGAAGGAAGTATTCTCCAATTTTACATCATTTCAAAGGTTTGTTGTTTAAGATTTTCATCTCCTGCTCTATTTGTGGTTGCCTGCATTCCCAGGTAAGACTCAACCTGCAACTGAACATGTTAGCACAGTCATCATTTATGTAAGACACGCAAACAGACCTGATCTCCCCCTGGACATGTTAGCTCTTTCTGGGTAGGCAAACACCACTACTGGTTCATGAGGAAGTCAATAAATAGCTGTGAACATCAGGAGATCCAAATGGTGAATTCCAGCACCGCTCTCCGAACCTCTTGCAGAGCACCACACCTACGATCATTTTAAATACTCAACTAATTCCGAAGCCCGTTCTCCATACAGCAGCATAGGTGGTCTCTTGGTGTGTTACTGACTTAACCTCTCCTCTGTGCAGACTGAGATTTGACCATCGCCCATCACTGTCTCTATCCACTCGTCACTTTCCCTGCGCTATTTTCTCCCATACAAATTCTTTTCCCTCTTCCGCATATGTTCCTCTCAGAAACAACCAACACCGAGCATGGAGAGGCCATGGCAGCATTTGTAAGTCGTAGAAAGACGAATTCTAATAGAAGATTCTGAAATATATTAGTCCCTGGGACTCAGGATGGGAATATCTTTAAAATTCATTTTATTTCTGTAATTTCTGTCCCAAATATGGCCTTGGACAAATTATATAGATTGGCCTATGTGAAATTTTTAATCTATAGTCATATTTTTCAGTGGAAAGGCTAAAACATAAATGTTACAATTGTTGCACGTTGAGTTGTACAGAATCCCATTTTAAAAAACAGTCAATTCCTTTAGGGTTTTCCTGGAACAAATAAGAATCCTGGGGCCAAGTTGAAACAGCTCTTGCTAAATTTAGGATTTAAATAAAAATAGCTCCAGGCCAGTGAAGGCACTGTCAGCTAGTGGGTCTCTCTCCGACTTACCAGGGGAGCAAGTGGGAAGGGTGGTGATCTGTTTGTCCTGTCAGAGACCTGGAAAAGCTCTTGAAGATAATTCAAGCCGGCCTCAGTGCCTAGTGGGAGGAAGTGCTCACTTTCAAAGGTTCTACATTTTCACTTTCCTTCTCCTCTACAGACTTCTCTCTTTCATCCACTTTTTCTAGACTTGTTTTCACAATCCTCTGAGCTAACCTAGGACAATTACTACCACTTTAGCCCAGGACTTCAGTCTAAAGCACGTCAGCTCTGTTCTTGGTATTGAAAAAAGCATCAGCATGATCAATGTAGAGAATATAAAATCATTTAGTCTGGTGAATTTCTTACTAGAAATTACTACAACTACAAACAAGGCTTGTGCATCTCTTAAGAATCAGACAAGTAAATCCTTTTTATTCCTTTATGAAATATACTTTCTACTTTATAGGAACATCATGGTGGATCCTGAGTGTAAATGGTCACAGAGAAGAGACCTTGCCTCTATCCTTATAGAGAAGATGGTCTTACCTTTCATGCAAACACATAAAAGTCACAATTGCAAAATAAGCAAGTTCTAAATTTAGGAAGATAATCACCTCAGCCCATCTGTAACATGATCTGAGCCCTGCAGAAGGTTTTCACTCACTGACTGGGCTGAGGCCAGGCCACGAGCTTAAAATTCAACCTGGATATGTCACTGGGAACAATGAATGTTTTGTGACAAATTGCGCTGTTAAAGATAGAATGAGAATTAGAATGAAAAAGTTTCTACCAAATGATTGAAAGCAAAAATACTGTAGTTTATTATATCAAATGAATATTACCGAATATTAAAGTTGAAAAAGTTTCAACAAATCTATAGTTAGCTTGTTTAATGGTTGGCAAAGTAGGACTTTTCTAAAGAGCTAAAATAGAAGATAATACATAGTATGTAACTGTTTTTCATTCTCATAATTATTCAAACATGATTTATTATACACATGATATCATCAGTGTTTGCGAGCTGGGAGCACCTATGAAACTTATTATAAAACCAAGGATAACATGGATTTCCCCCCCATATTTGTTTTGCATTTCAATTTTGTCCGCTTGTTTGGGTGCTCAACAAATGTCATTTTCTATCTATTTTATATTCAAATCAACAAGACACAGAATAAAATCTTTACCTTGCTGATGAATTATTCTGATGACCACTGAGTGGCAGTTCTCTAGACACTCATAGTGAAAAAAATCAAACCATCTTTACCATTTAATATATATATTTCTTATTAGTAATTCTGGGGTCATAATTTATCTCTGCTCAAATAATGATATTGTAAACATTCTTTCACAAGTTCTCATAGATATAATATAATATGAATCTTTTAGCATTGTGTTATCAAATAGAGAATCAATTTATATAATAAATTTTCTATCAGTAAAATTATATCATTATTGAAAATGACCCTAGAAAGTCCATTCAGTTTAAGTAACATGAGACAACTTTCATAGCTTTTCTAGACTATAAGACCCTTTGTTGTACACTGCTTATTCTTTAGGCAATACTCAAGTGGGAAGTATTTTTCAATAAATATTTTTAATGTAAAAGATACAGCATTCAGCTGGCCTAATAAGTTAGTTAATTTCCTCTTTATCTCCAATACAGACACATTTACAACCCTTCCTCTAGGATGCTGAACTGGCTCTTGCAGATTTAATTTTATATCACTCCAGGAATTGCTGACAGTTACAGGTACCTTCTAGTATTTTCTCTGCCTTTAAGATAAAAATAACAAAGCTGACTAATTCAGGAGACCCACGGCCACCCCTGCCTCCTGTCCCAGTGACAAAGAAAAATTAAACTGTTTTCTGATTAATTACACATCCAAAACCACCAGGGCACAGCTGATAAGTGTCAACCTGGATTCCCACACTGGAGTAGTCGCCACTGCGATTCCCAGGGGTAAAATACAGTGTGTGAGGGTATAATTTAAAACTGACGGTGGAGGAGCCATGATGAATTTCTCTTTCTCAAGCGCAACGAACCAGTCAGAACTAATATCATCAAGCACCTGTGTGCTGTAACACTCTTGTTCTCGTTCTCTTTTGTAAGTTCTCAGGTAGGGCGAACTGGCAAGGGTAAAGTTTATGCTATTTACCGCCCCGCCACCAAGGAGAGCATTTGTACGAGCTTCTCGGTGACAGACACTCTCTGTGCAACAGTGTATCATCAACCTGGCAGAAAGAACAAACTGTCACCTTTTCAATAAAACGGATTTAGCTCAGCTGAGGCGAAGAGGTCAAAGCAGAGTTTCGTTGTTATTTTTAAAATCAATATAGTTATGATGGAAGCACCTGAAAGAAATATGGAATAAAGTAGCCACAGGTGCTACTGTAGTCTTGGAGGAAGGCCATAGTCTCTGCAATCAACTGAATTCCTTGCTAATATTCAGAACATCGTGTGTGACACCGCTGTGGGAGGGAGTCCCACCTTGTGTGCCCGCCGCTAGCAGACACGCCTCACCCTTACCAGGGACAAACTGAACTTCCTTGCACAAATTCACATTTGAACTCCACAATCTCTTATTTTTTTAACTATAAGAGGTCTAAATTTAATGAATATAATTTCTCAGTAGGGAGGAGATAAAAATATCACTACTTTCAATAATAAATTTGATTCAAGAACATATTGTCCTGCTTTATAAAATAAGAAGTTTTGCCTTTACGATAAAAAAGAATACAAAGCTGACCAATTCTGGGGACCAGACCCTCACCCCGCCATCTCTAGCAGTGCCCAGTTAGGGTTACCATCAGGCAGATCTTTTCTTTATTTTAAAGGTGTTTACTAGTAACAGAAAAGTTACCGAAAACATAATCTTAAATATGAGAAAAGAATATTTTAATTTCTAATAATAAATACAGTTTTAAAGAATTTCAAATATTGTAAAAATTACTACCTGGAGAATTTAAATTATCCTGTGGTTTTTCATGAACTTTTTTTATGAATATATTCAGAGAAGCAGTAACATATTGGGGTTATAGATGGAAGACTTTCATCAATGCTATAACAATAAGTTGTTAGATAAAACACTTTTACCCATCATTTTAAAAATTAGAGTATTTCAAAAACTGATTAGCTTTGTAAAATACAAACTTTCATTACCTTACCATTTGGGATGTAATTATTTTTTTTAATTTAAAAGGAGGTGGAGGTTGGTATCAAGGTTCAATAAACTATTATAT
Source organism: Dinomys branickii (assembly GCA_004027595.1). Lineage (NCBI taxonomy): Eukaryota > Metazoa > Chordata > Mammalia > Rodentia > Dinomyidae > Dinomys > Dinomys branickii. The sequence goes on from PVLD010028160.1 coordinate 17,737, forward strand.
GCTCATTCTTATTGTGAGGACCATAGTAAATGTTTGAATAAAATAAATTGAAACCAGGTGAATTTAAGTTTTTGCCTCATCTGTGACATTGGCAATATTACTGTGTCTATGTAGCAAATGGCTCCATTGAGGGTCATTTTTCAGGAAACAAAAAATGAAGATGACATGCAAAGTAAATAAAAACCAAAGACAAAAATTTTAAATGGAGAAGAGTATCAGAGGTTGCTCTAACTTGATAGCAGGAAAACTGGCTTCCAGAACCGTTAGTGGGAAACGCTGTCCAGAGCGAGGCTGTGCGGGGGCCCTGCGCTCTGCTGGTGTCAGACACATCTTGAGGAGAGCGCTGGCACCTGCTGCAGCCGGGAGGGGGACTGGGACGATCCACCCGAGTCACCTGGGAAATGGTGACGCCCTCAGATGTGCGCCCTGCAGAAAAGCGGTGTAGACACAGACGATATGTGTGTGCTCAGCTGTTCGAGAAGACTGTTCCGGGAAGAGCCGTCGGAAGAGTGCGCTGTGCCTGAGAATACCTCCGAACAAGACTATTAGAAAGAAGCTATTTCAGGCCAGCATGATAGAAAGGGTAACTGCTCGCTCTAATTGCATGGTAGCGAGTACTTCACGGTAAGAAATGTCTTGCACTAGGGAAAAAGGATGAGATGATGGCCAAGGTTCCTTCTGACCCTAACATTCTTCCATTTGAGGAAACACAAAATCCTCACTCTCTATTTTGGTAAGAAATTCTTCACAGAGACTTAAGGAAATTTGAAAATTTCTAACATTATATTCTACCTCTATCTCGGTCTCTATACTACTCAAAAATCTATATTTAACCATCTGTCCACCTTGTAACAAATCATATAATTTAAATTGCATAAATAGAAAAATTCTATGAAGCATGATGATAATAACCTTATATTATTTACACGAAAAAACAATGATTACTTGTTCTTGTTTTTTAAAGGCCACTTTCTACCAAAACAACAATTTCAAGTAACTCATGCAAATGTTAGATAATTTGGCCCTCACGTTATCTCAGGTAACAACTGAAGTTGTCAAAAGTCATAGTTCAGAAAACTGCCTTCATAAGAACTACATCAGATGTTGGGGTTTTACATCTGATCCAGGGTCTTCACATTAATATGTGTCATCAGGGCATAAAAGTTAATCATTTTAAAATCATATATGAAGGTTTTCAGTTCATCATTTATCCTGAAAAATAAAATATACATAAATATATCTAATGGAATAAAGCATAGCATATAAAACTAGCAAAATATTCAAAATGAGTTTAAGCAATAATAAAATTGACTAACAAGTGAAGCAGAGCTCCTGATTGGGCTTCACGAAGCACTGACGTGGACAGTGAGCTGGTTGGTGACCCCGCAGTCAGCAGGTAAAATATAACTGATTTCACAGACCTGGGTATGACAGCACGCAAAAGTCAAAACACGTATGTTTGAAGGAGAAATGTAAAAGAAAAGGGCTGAAAATCCTCTTTAAACCTAGCTAAGTCTTTGTTCCTCAAATCTATAGAATAACTTAACATGTTTAAGATATTTCTAGAGTTCTTATTGGATAAACAAAAGAGAAGTTTAAAATGCATATTTCCTACATTCAAAGGACCTGTGATGGACCAAATAATATTGCATACCTAGTCGTGACTTCTAGGTATGGATTATTTTTCTCAACTCATAATTGAAATGATATTTATCACAGGTGTGGTTATTTTATACAATGGAGTACTATTTTGCCATAAATAAGGATAAATCTGAGATATTTCTAGGTAAATGGATGCACCTTGAGGCCATCCCCTTAAGTGAAATAAATCGGACAAACATGTTCAAATATCACATGATATCTCTGGTGAGAGAAACCCAAATGGTAAATAATGACCTACATGTATAATAGATTGTGACACAGGAAGAAAATGTTTAAATACAAAGGGCGACTAGTGAAGGGGGAAGGGGAGGGGAAAGAAAGGACAAGGAAAAAGAAGGAAAGAAGGAAGATGGAAGCAGCTTTGTAAATATGGAGGGAAGG
>PVLD010028161.1:0-19781 GCA_004027595.1 Dinomys branickii
AAAAAAATAAAATATATAGAAAGTTTATATTTAGCGCTATCTGTGAAAGATGTTGAAAAATTAAATGCCTAGGAATAATTTCTTGCTATGCTACAACTTCCAGGAGTCTATGCATAGAATGATAACTTTACATAAAAGGCACATACGCTATAGGCATTATATAGGCAGAATGCACAAATATAATGAGTAGAGTATTTCAAATTATGCACCTTTAAGAAAGTAAATAGCTACAAAGCTACCAAAACATAAAATTTGTCTCTTCTGTAATACAAAGATGGATTTTTTTTTTATTTTTCATGCCAAGGAGGCATCAAATAGTACTATTTTATAACTTTTACCAAAATGTAATGAGATTTTGTTATTTTCAAGAACTTAAAAAATTTTAAGTTTTCTATCTTAAATTTAGAAATATTAGGGTGGTTTGTATTAGGAAATCAATGTTTTTGTCTCATTTGATCATTTTAAAACAAAGATTTTAGGTAGTAAGTGTGAATGTTGACAATATTTAGTAATTTTAAGGCTGACACTGCAATATGTTTGACTAATTTAAATATATCCAGACCATGACAAGTTAGTCACTTAAAAAATTTATTGAAATTAATACGTTTTGTGGAGTTGAATGCCATATAACATATGGTTTCACATATAGAGAAGTAAACTTGGCATTGCGCAGTACATAAAAAAGTTTGAAAACTGTTGTAGAGATTTAAGCCCAGATTTAAATTTGAATGAACAACAATACTAGGATGTAATTTTATGTATTTTTAGTTGTTAAAGGTGATGTTTAGTGAAATGTTCTGTGGGCCCAGCTCTTAGACTTTTCAGTAACACGTCTCCCCTTGAGTCTGGTGAATCGGGAAGAATTCCCAGCTCTCGAGCTGGCGCAGCATAGAGAGTGCCTGTGCAGGGGTGGCATCCTCCTTGGACCTAAGATGCGGAGTGCTTGCTGACTTTTCAAGTAGCTGCCAGCAATGTCAGCACTGATCTGTCAGGAAGGATTTCTCCTGGCAAAACTCTGAAGCTACTTTCTGACATCTTCAACAAACCGATTGTTGTTTCCTGCCTCTGCCAGCCCTCTGAAGTCCCAACGAGTTAGTGTCTTCTCAAGAGATGAGAAAAAGGACTCACAAAATCAATTCATCAGGCAATTATGCATTGTCATCAGCCAAAACAAAAACCAACTAAAGACAGGAGAAAAAGTAGAAGAAATGAGTGTCTGAGAAAAGGTTACAGAACATCCATCTTCTCTCCTCTTCTGATTGTTTCCTTTCTTTGCCCATTTTCATACCCATTTCCCTCTGTTAAAAGACACTTTATGACAAGCATTGTAATCTCTTTAGAATGGAGGGGAACTTCTTCTTTAGGGCACAATCTGTGAAAGTTGTGAGTGACATTGGGAAGGGGTCCAGTTGCCACTGAGGACACCAGGCAATAAATCATCCTCCCCTGGCATCAGCTGGCTGGACGGAGCCCCACGTCCCGAGTAAGTACGAGAGCCTAGATGTGACAAAACAGCTATTGTCAGCTCCTAGCAGCCACATTCCCACTTTCTCTCCACTTAGCTTTTCATTCTACTTGGGACTGTTAGTGTTCCAAAGAATACTGGGAAAAGATATTAAAATAACTACCATTAGAAAGAAAAATAGCCTAGGATTTGGTAATTATCAGAATATTCATTTAAGGGCAATAATTATTGTGGAGAACATGTTTTAATTTTATTATCAAGAACTTGCCTCTATGAAGCATATCATATTTTTAAATGTTTCAAGTATAGAGCAGTCCTTAAACTGACTTTATTTTTAAAAGCAATGTATAATTGGTTAAGCAAAAATTTTATAAATAGTATGGAAAGACAGGTTGCTGCAATAATAATTTCATAAGCTTAGGATATTTGCAAAAGACATTTACTTTTCTTGCAATAATTAAGTTCAGATAAATTGTTAGTGTTAATGTGTTTGTAAAATGTTGTAAGAGGTAAGTTCTTTTATATGTAGATACAAATCACTTAACTATTTCAAACACAGCTGTTATTTTATGTATAATTAAAATTCATAGAAAATAATTCAAAATTTAGAAGAAAAGTTTGCCATAGGAGAAATTTAAATTGTATATGCTTCAATATGAGTTCAATTTGGTGATGAATCATAAGATAGTATAGGTTAAATATAGAAATTTGATATTTTGAAATACACTCATAACTATTGAATTCACTTAATAGTTATCCTGAAGAATACATATAGACTATAGCTATGAGGTATGGAATGCATACTATTTTGTGTCATGAAAACTTTTTCTGTGCTTTAAGAAGTTGGATTATTAGCACAATTTTCTCAGTGAAAAAGAATGTTTTAGAGTAGAGAAAATTCAGATAACAAACTGGTAAGATCCTACTAAAGTGGGCTTTTTAATAGTACCAGAAAATTGCTCATTGGAGATGTAGGTCAGCGGTAAAATACTTGTGTAGAAAGGTTCTATGTTTATGTATTGCTTAACAAGCCTAACCAAGTGAAAAAAAAAGTGTCATTCTGATCTAGCTCATAAACGTTTCTAATAGCTTCCTATATCTACTGTTCTGAATGATTCCAATATTTGTTATTATATTGATAAAATACCTGGATAATTGACATATATTTTCATGTTTCACCTATCTGTTTCATGTAGACAAAGCTCATATCTATCTCTCCCTTTGAAAATGTATTCTTGCCCAAATTACCTGTCAGGCTCTTTTGTGATTATGAAGAAAACCTTGCAAGGATCTGATGGATTCCCTTCCCTCCACCTAAATCATCTTGAGCTGTAACAATAAAGGTGGAACACTTTCATTACCATAAAATACACACAATGCAGATGACACAGTTCTTTCCAATTTAGTGAGTAACAAATGGCTAAATCTATTTTTAAAATATTTTCATTGGGTAGAAAGCTACATCTGCTGCATTTTTCCCCTCTTGTAATAACCAATTATTAGCTACCATCTTTCAATATTGTTCAGTTAGTGATAATACTGAAAGCATTCTGCCATCATGAATTCATAGTCAAATGGTGACAACAAGCTGACAAGATGATGGTGTACCAGGCTAGATGACAGTTCTATCTCAGTTTATCATCTTAACTAAAAAATAATCCTATTTAACTTGAAATCCACAGCAGCTATAAGTAGAAAATAAATCCAAACCGCAGCTCAGACTTGTAACCTAGCAGCTATCATAAATAATCAGAGTCAATTTGAAGGTGGAAGATGGGACATTAGAAGCTATTTACACTACTAGAGTGATGCCATCGATCAGTAGCGGCAACCCGTAGATAAGGGTCCTATGATGTCATGGTTATTTATGATGGGAATGGACAGTAAAGCTACTATGGAATTTTCCTCTTAGACAGCTTCATTCATTTTTGTTTTGTGATGCATTTTGTTGTTAAAGAAGCAATCAATAGCAAAATCAGGTTGATAAAAGCATTACTTGTTCAATAGGTGGGAAATGTGCATGTATATAGGAGTGCGGGACAGAAGATAGAGAACGTAAAAATTCACTTGTGATATTTATGTGTTCTAGCTACAAGTAGACATTAGATTCATTGCACATGTCTTGGGGTTTGAAATGTGGCCCATTTACTCTCACACTTACATCTTACACCCCTTTGGAAAAGAGTTCACAAATTGTGAGGAGCCCCCCATTATATCTGACCAACATTAGATAATATAACGTGCAATAAGAGAAATCACACATGATGAAACAAACATCCATCTCATTCTACATGACCCCACTGCATGAGAGAGGATTGAAGGGTGATTTTAGTTATTTTTTAATCTAAGTTTTACTCCCTACTCCACCATCTTCTACTATAAAAACAAACCCACTGGGACAGTGCTTCTCATACTTTAATGTCCGTAAGAATCAGCTGGAGATCTCATTAGAATGAAGTCTCCAATCTAGTAGGTCTGGGGTAGGACCTGGAATGCAGCATTTTAAATAACCAACCAGGTGAGGTCATAGTACTGGTCTAGGGACTACTCTATTTTAGCAGCAAGAGATCAGGATGATTATTTGCATACTTTCAGGTTTCCCTCCAAATTATTGCCCTCTCTATTAAGTGGGTATTTTCTCCATTAGTACTGGGCAGTGGTTCTCAAAACGTATCTGCACAGAATCATCCAGACAGTATATTTAACCACAGATGGCTGTGCTCTCTTCTGACGGCTACCAGAACTTCTGATTTGGTAAATCTGGAGTGACTCCAAGATTTTGCATTTCTGAAAAGTTATAAAATGACCACGTTTGCTGTTGTTGTTTGAGATAGGGTCTCACTATGTAGTTCAGTTAGTTCAGGCTGGCCTTAAACTCACTCTGTGGCCCAGACTGGCCTCCTGCTTCAGCCTGCTGAGTGCTGGGATTACAGGTGTGCATCACACCAGGCCCGGATGACCACATTTTTGAAAACCCCTGGCATGGAGCTTAATTTAGTGCTCACAGAAAACTTGCAGCCTAGCTAATACTGCCAAGGTGGTGGGCTATAGGACAGATAATTAACTGGGGAGAAGAATTAATATTTGTTGAGTATCCACTGTTTTTTAACATTGTATGACATGCATCACGTACATTATCTCACCTAATTATCTTAATTTATTCAATGTTTTCCATAGAAATACTCCACTTTAATACTATTTGATATTGAATGAATGACCTAAATTCTTACAGTGACTGCCCAAAAGGTCTTATTCTAATTTCTTTCTACATGATTCCAAATTTCTTCTCTGAGAAAGTGAAAATGTAGCTTTTCTCCCCTATTGTTTTTCCTATCACTTCCAGATCTGTTAAGGACAATGGCAAAAAAATTCTACCTTCTAGGAGCTTCTAATCTAGTGAAGGAGGCAGGAGTCTGACACAGTTGTAAGTGAGGAGACAGCAGAAAGAAAGTGTGAGGGGCACAAGCCTGCCGAGGCTTGAGACATCTCATCCTCTGTCCACTCACTTTGCTTTTTTGCAGCAATTCCCATGCTTCCCAACACACACACACACACGCACACACACCTCCTAACTATCCTTAATAATTCCTGAAAAAGTGTTACTTATAAAAAGATTTCCGTGGCCTGAACTACTCCAGTGTCACGAAGCTCTAGCTGACATTTCAGTCCAGTAGATGTCCATGGGGTGCGACCAACCCAGGCACTTGGGCACAGTGGGGGCCACCCCATAGCTCACTTCTCTGGAGGTGACGGCCCAGAGTAAGCAGACCTACAAGCAAACTGACAGTTGCAGCGCAGGGTGAAAATTATTACCCTCTGCAAGGAGGAGGTGCTCTTCTTATTAAACATCCGGGAAACTTCTTGGAGAAGTGTAAGCTCAGCCGATGGCTGAAGAGCGAGTAGCACTTGAAGGGAAAGGAAGCAGAACTGGCTGAGGGCCAAGATCCTGGCAGTAGGAACAGCTTGTCTGGGAGCCCTAGACCCTGAGGGAGCACAGAGGCACACTGTGGACACTCAGGCGGTTCAGCGGGGCTGCGTCCTTCCCAAGTAAACGCTATGTTTAAAATGTACCCGCTTTGTGAGTGTGCAGCACCTATGACTTCTCTTGCGTTCTTAATGAAGAGAGTGGGATTTTGAAAAGTTGTTTTCCTTTGGTAAACGGTGTTGAAAATAATCACAAAGGACAGACAGGCTATCATGCAGGGTTGCTTGTTGATATTATTTCTCCTTTCCTGAAATGGCTGAGTATAGGTTATATTCAGCATTAGTCACCATGTGAGAAGTACACTTTGACACGCAGACACATCTTTTTATGTCTATTTGTGTAGAAAGCTGGAAGTCAAGCAAAGGGCAGTGTCCTACTTTAACAGTGTCCTCTTATAAGGAGTTGGTTTCCCCAGCACATTTTGGGCACCTTCTGAGTGTACAATATTAGACTACGGCTTCAGAGTCTGGACAGCATATAAGAAGTAGGGCAGGGACTTGGTTGATGAAAAGTCTACATTCCTAGGTCTGAGATTAGGCACACACAGGTACACATCAAGTGGAAACTAATTCCCAGGCAACAATGACCGTTCTGCTGTCTTGGATCAGAGTCATCAGTTATTGTTTTCTTATGCCAGTGATACTTTGAGCCAAAAAGATGGATACTGATATTAATATCAACAGTTTTGTTTTTGAAATAGAAAAAAGGGTGTGTATGAAATCTCTTCCAAGTTTATGATTTTGAATTTTATTTTGAATAGGTCTTATTCTACCATGAATCACAGTCATGGAGAGATGCACACAGAAATATACCCTGAAGCAGCGTTGATATTTTACTAAATTTCCTTTTCACTTAAAAAATGTAATACATTGTACAGAGAGATTCATTAACAATGGTATGGCCAGGTGTGGTGGTGCACACCTGTAATCCCAGAACTCGGGAGGCTGAGGCAGGAGGATGGTTGCAAGTTTGAGACCAGCCTGGGCTACAAAGTGAGCTCAAGGCCAGTCTGAACTGCATAGCAAGACTATGTCTCAAAAAGGCAAAAAAATTATTAACAATGGTGATATTGCATGTTTCCTCTCACCCTACCCCTTAGGTATATAACTTAATTGATTGACTAATTAACGTTATTTATAAATTGAACAATGATTCTACATAAGCAGTTAATTTACACAGAAGGTAAATTTTGTCCAGAGGAGCAACTATATGTAAAGACATACTCATTTCTTATTTCACTGAAGTTTGCAAATAAGACTTAACTACTTTGTTCTCTTTGACATAGTCATTTTAGACATTCTCAGAGAATTACTGAGAGGCTCATTTTCAAGTTTTACTCTGTGATATATGCATGGAACCTTATATGGATTCCTTATTTCCTATTAAGGCTTGTATCTCTTAAATAGAATTCTGTGCTACTTTTTAGTATTTTTAATTAAATTTATTTATTATAGAGGCAATGCTTAATCATTTCCAAGAGTATCATCAAGCTTTTAACAATAAATATTGGAGTTAATTTAAATGAGTCAGAGTCACTTATCCAATCATTTTCTTTTGTGTAGCAATAAACAGAAATGGCTAGAAACCTACCACAAAACTTTAAGGAAAAAATACAATGCTTTAATAATCATTTTAAAAACATAGACAAATGACTAGGTATTGATGCATATTAAATATGTATTTCATTTTAAAATTGAGATATATTGCATTTCTGCAGATCTAACATTAATCTCAATATAAAAGTAGTGTAACTTTTATGTTTTCATTGAATAGTTTCAAGATATTAAATATTTCCTCTCTACACCCTCAGATAACTCTTTATGGGGAGCTTTTATGTGATGAAAGAGAAATATTGTATCTATTAATATTTGTCACTTTTTGTAGGAGCTTCTGCTTCTATGACTTCATTTGGTCCCTCTGAAATCTCCCTAGATTGTACCTAGGAAATGTCATTGCAAGATTTCATGTCATATTTTTTCAAAAGATGGTTTCCTTTGACTTACATAGACTAGTTGGTGATTTCACTGGAATTTTAACATTTGTGTGAAAAGGTAATGAGCTCTGCTGGGTCACAATTACTATCTTATACAAAGTGACCATTAGGCACAGAACTTCCAAAGATGAATTCAGGAAAGATGAATCTTGAAATCTCACAAAACCAAATGTGGAAGAAAGAATTAGCAAGTTTTCTAAAACATATTTTGCACAAATTCTGCCATGGCCCTATTTATCTAAAATTAAGTAATACTTCATAAGGACATCAAAATCAAATTTTTTCTTCTTGTAAATGGATTAGTCCTTTAAATCATTTTTAGTTAATGTGGATTCATTTCTTTTATAAGTTCGTTATACACACATATAATACACAATTTATAATAATAAATCAAATGCAATCATGAATTATCAATGATGTTATTAAACTCTTTTTCTAAATAATTTCACATTATTTTGGTTTCAAATAAAAAACATAAATAGTGAAAACAATTGAACATATTATAACAAAAATTAAAATACTTCAAATATTTCAATTCATGTTAACTGTGGGGATTCTGAAGTCATCCTCTTTTATTTTGCAAACCCCAATTACACATTTAAGTGATTCATTGAGGATTATACTTTTAGAAATTTATCTCCTTTGCTTTCCCTGGAACAAACATAGCCCATTTTATAGAAATTATTCCCCAAGCTTCAAGCCCATGCTGACCTTGCTTCAAGTTTTGGCATGCTAAACAGGTGGTGAAAGCTAGAGGACAGAGGAGTATTTTAACTTTAGGGAAAGAAGGGAGGAGATTTCGGGAGCTAGAGGAAAGGCTGCCCTGAAAACACAGAAAATGCCATCTTTCCCAATTCAAAGTGAATGTCTACAGCATCTGAAATGTGGCGGTCTTGGCCAAAAGTTCTGAGCTTCTTCTAGAACAGAGGCGCTTTTCTGTTTTTGCTCTTATATGCTTCATCTGGAGTGTATAAGTAGTTTTGCCTTTTGGCCAACTTTGCCCCCCTTGTTTAATCTGATAGTAAGAAAATTGCAACACTCATAGTAAAAACTTAAATGATCATATCCTAAGTATAGGGCACAGTAACCTCTGGCAAAACGACTGTGTTTTGTATAAATTAGTGGGAATCATACTTTTATTCATCCTGGGTCAGCAGAACCGGGGGCCTCTGGGAATTATAATTTGGAAATCCAAAATTCAAAGTGCTCAAAAATATGAAGTGTTCAAAGCACTTTGAGCTTTAGAGAATTTTGGATTTCAGAATTCCACATTGGAATCGTGCAGTATTTATCCATATAAAAGAAAGAAATTTTGGCATTTGCAGAAAATGAATGAATCTGGACATCATCCTTTGAGAGAAATGAGGCAAACCCATAATGACAATTACCTCATGTCCTCCCTATCATGTGCAATTTAACAAAGACGTCAACAAAATAGAAGGGAGAATATTATTAGACAAGAGAAAGGGAAGAAGGGGGAGAAGAGTTATGAAGATGGGTAATAGGGGACATAAATATGATCAAAATACATTGTACACACGAAAATGCTCCAAAAAGTATGTGAAACTGGGAAGAAGGAAGGGACAAAGGGGTGAGGGGGCATGACTAAAATATGTCATTTTAAAACATTAATAAAATAAAAGTAACAGATCCAATTAAGGGAAAGATGTTGGCCAAGTACTGTAACTGATGAAATTAAAATTAGCCTATCTCCTAATGCCCATTGGGGTGATTATTATGCCATCAGTCTTTTGTCCTATACTTTATTTAATTCCTAAACTATTGCAGTTGCTTTTCTGTCATTGGTTTGTGTATCATTCCTGGTTGCTGCTGCGCCACGTGTAGGCACTGTGATTGACAGGTCTCCTCTTTCTGTCTCACGTTCCTCTGCACTTTTTCCATTGCCCTCTCTTTCCTTGAAGCTTTCTTTTTCTCAGCTTCAAATGAGTCCTATGAACAGTTGACACTAGATTTGTGCTTCATAAACAAGTGTAATTGTGGGAAAGACTTTAGATTCTGCTGAGCATTTTTGATGGTCAAACATAAAGGAAGAGGATGTTGTTAATGTAATTTTCATGAAATGACATTCTCTGCTTTTCTGAAAACATCCCATTTTTCCAGAACATGTTTTCTTTTGTTACAAAAATATTTTTTTCTTAATGCTATGCTTTTTTAATCTCTTCTACTTATTTGTTTGAATTTTGGTAGTATTTATTACTAAAGTTATCTTTGTGGTTACATTCACAAGTTACTTTAGATTGAGTTAATTTGTTTTGCAGTGAAATTAACTTATCATTAGGTTCTGAATCTGAATTATGTAACACAAGATGTGAATATATTATAGAAAATCAATAAATACACTAATTAGCAAGTAGGGTTTACTGCATATAGTATTTCACAAGTATATGTATATTTTAAGTTTAAAACATTTTTGAGATACTAAAAGTAAATGAAAATTTACCTAAAGTGCCTCATATGGCATGAATACCTCTGTACAATATGTGTGTATGTGAGTATGTAGGGAATTTGGTTATATTTTGTCCTGATATTGTGGAAACAATATGCATACCAAGACAATCATACTTTCTGTATCCCTTCTTGCATGCTCATTAATCATTGAGCACTAATAACACATTTTTTTTGTCATGATAAAACAAAAATTCTGGCTCTGACTCTTGTTCTGGCTCATTTACATTGGCCTGCCTGTCAGTTCAAAGGTTCAGGGAATTAATATTGCAAGATTAAAGAATGAAGTCCCTTGAACATCCCATGATATAAACTGTGGTTAGTTTTCCAGAGAGAAGAAATGAATTAAGCCTTTGAAGGGACTTCAACTTTCTTGACCACTATTTCTCTTTTCCTCCTTCTCCCCTTTCCTCTAATGACAGATATCCTAGACCTTCTACTGCAGGTCCTAAGTCCTATCAATGTTCTTTCTTAAGGAGTGGCTCCTTTGGGATATGTGGTAAGCTCTGATGAGCTGCCTGATTATTTTAGATGCCATTTTCCTTGACTGCTCCTTTGATTTTCACATTTTATCCATCTGAGGATAAGAGTTTGTAGAACACCTCAATAATCCATTTTTTTTTAATAAAAAAGAAACATTTTCTACAACCATCTGGTTTCTGTGTAAATGTATGCTGTGACTTGGAGCCATTCAAATCCCCGTACGCATCTCACTTGCTCACTGACTCTTTTTGGTGAATCAGGAGAATCAAAAGCCTCTTTGAGGATTACAGAAAAGGAATTCCACATGTGTTAGTGTGTGCATGTATAAGCAATTTATTTTAGAGAAAAGCTCCACTAAAATCAAATGAATATAATCTAAACATGCTTTTAAAAGATTAAAATAAAAAAGAGATGAATCTGGAAAGCCCTTTGAATTTTTATAGAGGGGTCAGTTTATATGGTCCATCCTATGTATTTTCAGGTCAGTCTGTAGCGGAACTTAAGATAAATGATGTGCTTAAGATTTCTGTAGTCTACCACTCTGTTATGACACTGTGAAGCTATAAGAAACACTTGCAGTCAACTATTTGTGCCTTCTATTTTCATTAATTATGAATTATTTTTGTAGGTGTGTTGTTTTTAATATTTTATTACATAAATCTTTTTATTGTCCTTTCAAGAGAATGTGGTTAACATTTTATGGCTGTGTAGACTGTATAAGTATATTTATACACAGTAATATTACAATGCACATTCAAAAACCTACTTTTAGGTGAGCACAATGGCTTTTTCTAATTTTTAAAACAGGAAATCTTTATTCAGAGAGTCTGTTTAAATTGTCTTCCCTTAACTACACAACAATGACAATTTGTTTAATATTTACAAGCCTCACGTTCCTCATTTGCAAAAGGGGATTAATATCTCTAGCTAGGTGGTAGAGGTATCAAGATTTAATAGAATAAAAGTGGGGAACACAGTAAGCACAGATGAAACATAGTGAGATATTACTTTGACTTAATCCACATTGAATAAGTTATGAGTTGAATCTATAGCATGCTAGAAGAATTCATTTTTCTGTTTTGATGTACTTCTTACATCTAACAGAAAGTCTAAGGGGTAAATACAAATTGCTGAAACAAATTCTATTATATTCTACAAATTGAAAGTCATAATTATTTTTTCTGTCATATCTTAGGATAGTTTTTTTGTATTTTTGTAAAATGAGGAAGGAATCTAAGGCAGACTATCTCAGATGCACTTAAAAAGACTGGTGGCTACACTTCATTAAAATTTTTTTATTGCAGTTTTATATAGCATGCTGAACTCTGCACTGAAAACTGAGCATACCATAATGATACTGAACATATCCTTTAATATAACATCGATATTATAGTTTTTCCCAAGCTGACAGTTTTTATGGTGACGCTGGGGAGGTCATCGGCCCTGGCCCAGGTCAGTGATCTCATGGTGCTACTAATCACCCGAGTTCTCGTCTCATCATGCTAGGGTCTGGTGTTCTTGTCCTATCATACTTTCCTAGGGTCTGCCTTCCTCACAGCTGTTCAGATCACAGACACTAGAGTCCAATTGTACATTTGTATAACAGAAAGGAAAGATTAGTAAAGGACAAAAGGCTTATTCCAACTTTTCCTGCAGTCCTGTACAACCGTTTTTGCTTATACCTTATTGAATAGCTTTTAATTTCACATGACTCACCTAATCTCAGAAATGTCATTTTTACAAGCTTGGTATATTTTTGCTCCCCATAAAGTAGAAGGCAGAAGAAAGGTGATTAGCAGACTGTACAACATTGGAGAAAATTAAAGTGATTTTACTGGTAGAATTACACATTTCCACATGCCACATTAAATTAAAATCAATACCAGAACTCTAGCAGAGTTCTAGGGGTTAGGAAAGAGAGAACATTGTGATAAACAGTTTTTCTAGCTTTCTGGCTATAAACTGCAATGGATTTAAAGTATAAGTAGGTATGGAGGAAAACAAGAAATGGAAGATTTTACTTTAAGACTGAAGAAGAATCACTTAGTGAATACTGGGGTTGTAAACAAGTGCATCCTTTTGACTGTGAATTGCACAAGGCTCAGGACTAAGTCTTTCACCTTCGTCACTCTGCCGCCAGATTCAAGCAAAGAAGTTGGCACTTGGCATACCACCAGTGACTGCTGATATTTTAGAAGGAGGGCAAGAATGGATGTCCTATTCAAAATGATTCCAAATGTACCAGCTTAAGTAATTCTTCTTTCAGTGGGTGGTTCCTTGTCATGGTTAGTTTCTAAAGGCCAGCATTCATCATTTGCAACAGACTGCTGCCTAAAGTCCATAATGTCCCATGGAAACTGTTCAAAGGTGGGAAACAGGAAGCAGTGGGAGTATTTTTTTTTTTTGTCTCAATAGTATTTAGTTCACAGCCATTGTTTATTAATTGGAATACTTGACATAAGAAATGTGAATTCTGGCTTTGCTTGAAAAATTAAAGATATTGGCTACACTGGACCCAGGTTGAGGCCAAGCAGCTATCAGGAGCAGTCTGTACATCTTCTAATCTTACCATAGTCCTTACGAAGTCATGCTAGTCATCAGTCTGACCTCTCTGATCCAGGGTACCTGTGCTTTGGTCTGTGCCCCAGATACTACATATTTGTATAGACAGATGCTTTGTTTGCTGCCTAGGATTTAACTTATATGGACAGTTTTTAGTCTGTACGATCTTCTGTCTTATCAGGTCTGGACCTGTTTGCTTCATTCAGCAGAAGGAAAAATCTTAAAAAATAGAATACCATGGGAAAGCTCTAATCTTTTTCTAACTCAGCAATTGCATAGAGTAATGACATAATTCTGGACTGGCTAACTGACTTCATTTTTGTAATCATCAGAAGGTAATATTGTATTTATTCCCAAAAAGTTCTAATGAGAGGAATCTGTAATTTTAAAAAATGCTTAGGTTTCTCAAACTTAACTGATAGCAAAGGTCTATTATTTCATTAAATGGAGAACCCATTTGCCTACTCACTGGTAAGCTTCCATATTAATGTCAAGTTACTCTTTTTTATCTGGGAATGGGTAGACTCACCAGAAGAGGATTCTGTATAAACCTTGGGATGTTCATTAAGGAACTAACAATATCCACCAATAGGATTAATACAGTCTTTAAACTGTAAGGGATCTTGTTATAAAATCAAATTCTTAGACATAAATATCTAAGGCCAGTTATGTTAGCATGATTAGATAATGTATCCTTAAATATTATTTTTTGGGTTTTTTTTTTTTTTTTGGTCTTTTTGAGACAGTCTCACTATGCAGTCCAGGCTGGCCTTGAGTTCATTTTGTAGCCCAGACTGGTCTTGAACTTGTCACGATCCTCCTGCCTCAGCCTCCTGAGTGCTAGGATTAGAGATGTGCACCACCATGCCAAGCTCTAGCCTTAAATATTTTAAGAACTCAACTTTATCATGGCTTTAGGCATTGGGTAAAATAATTCTTCATCTTGTGAATGAATAACAGAAGAACTATTCTATTTTATTCCCCAATTGAACTTAGGAGCTGCACTTTACTTTGTCCTAACCTTTTCATTTAGCAGGTAGGTACTTCTTCCTGCTTTGTCTGTCACACTGAATCCATATTACATTCAGTACTCTAATAACTTTCATTTTAGCAAGTCTACTTTTATAGAGATTGGTTAAATACCTATCAAAACTAAGTATATTTTAACAAATTAATAGCTTCCATTTCCATAATAGAATGTTTAAAATTCTTACATGGTGCTGAATAATTTAGTTCAGTTGTATGTTGACAAGACTAAACAAACTTTCTCTGGAGTTCTGGGTTTTTCATTTCATTACTTTGCTCTGAGCAAGCAAGCAGAGATGAGGTACGAAATTTTAGGACTTTGACTTGAAACGTGATCTGGTTGACATAACATTTGAGATGTTGAGAAAATGTGCAGTAAATATTCAAATAAGTGCAGTTACTTCATTGTATGTCAACAGAGAAGGTGAAAAGTGCAACCTAACTGGCTTGGTAAGACTGAAAGGAGGGGCCAGGAACATGTGAGCGACGACAAAGAGATAGTTGGTAAGATTTAGTGACTGGCTCCAGCAGGGATGAGGAGAAGCAGTGTGACAAAGTTCTGCTGGGTCAAACAAAGTGCAGAAACTTCCTCATAGACATTGAAAGGAGAGTCATAGCACGGACATAAAATGTTCAAATATTGTGATCATGAGGCAGCCAAAATGACAGTCGATATGCTGTTTCTGTCTAATCCTGCTGTACTTTTGATCCAGGAAGTAGAGAAATCATCTTATCTCTCATGTACCAGGATGATATAATTAAAATAGGACTTGTTTTGAAGTGAAGTATTTAAAGGCTTACAAGAAGGTGTAGAATGCTATAAGATCAGCATATGTCTACTTGTCACAGGCAGTTATGAAAACGCTTTTATTTAACAAAGACATCCTTTTTAAGGAGAGACTGCCTCAGTAGTGACAGAGTATTTATGTAATGTCTATTGCATTATATACACTGCCTAAGATACATAGTTTACTCACTGATCTGAATATTGGCAAAAAGATGAGTTGATTTTTTTTTAGCTTTCATAAGAAGACACTCATTTGGGATGAAAGGTACATGATGTTATTACATTTCCAAATCAAACTATGTCTGCACATTACCACACCGGCAAATAAATTACTTTTCTTTTGCAAGGTGCAGCATTTGTTTCAAATGAGGTGATACCTATTATTTTGCATGTACAGCTGTTTGGCAATCCTTTTGTATCTGACCCGATAGTTGAACTTGGAAGTGGTTTGCTTTAACCATGATGGATGCACCAAAAGATTTATTTTTGTCACCTAAGAGTTGAGTTCTAGGCTATTGGGAGCATAAAAACCGCTTATTTAAAGTAGGCTTGGCAAACCTTTGCTTTCAAATAATCTTCTAGAAGCTCATCTAATTTTGCTAATTAGCAGGAGATAAAATATACCCACATTGTCCTTTGCAATGACTTGAACTCTTGGCCCTTACTCGATGATTATAGTATTAAATATACACGTACTTATTGCAATGAATATTTATTAACATGGTCTGAAAAGAGGGAATTTCATTACACACCCAAAAACCTTCATGAAAGTAATGTTTAATTTCACATGAGTACCTTAGTATCTCTTTAAAACTGGAAGAAATAACAAAGGAGAAATTATTTTTAACTTGCTGATCAACAAAAAGTTTAAGTATACTCTGATTATCGAAGTCTGATTTTAATAATTCAAGAATGAAAGAGCAGTCATTTATGTGGGAAGCAAAAGGAGACCATTCAACTAGTACTGACCTTGTCGCTGGAAATTAAGCTCTTTCTCTGAATCTAAAATCAAAGCTTAAAAGGCCACTCTCTCCATAATATTTCATTAACTTTTCAAAATGAAATACCTATTGATTAGATTTTCTTTCAGCTAATAAATTCTACATGTCTACTCTGTCACTTCAATTACAGTATTTACTTGTACACAAGGAAAATGTTTTTACATCTGAAATTAATATACTTTTTCAAAATAATTCACTGTAAGAGTTCAAGTGGTACGATCTTCTGTTTGTGCTCTTATTCTCTCTCTTCCAGCCCTTTGCCCATATTACGGTTTTCTGGCTAGATGGTTCCCTTCTCCCCATTCTTAGTAAGAGTTATTCACCCTTCAAAGCCTAGTTCATATGCTGCACTGGGAAGATTCCCAAGCTCTTTGCCATAGCAAACTGATCCTCCTCTTCCTCTTGGCTCGGACGGTATAAGTGGCACACACTCTTGGTGTTGTCCTTGTGGTGCCATGTTGCCTCTGCCTTCTGTTAACTTCTAATCCGCTTAATGGTTCATCTCCGTATTTTCAACAGTGCCGCCTGGCTTATGGCAGACACAGAGGGTTGTTGAATTCAGTGGTACACATTTGGGAAGCTGGGTGTTTGTTTTGAGCCTTTGTTTCCTATTTATAGTCACAGAAATGAACACAACTTCAGGAATTTTTATCTTTTCATAGTTTACATGAAATATGTCACATCTGGCAACTATCACCCCAGACCCAGTCATAAATAACCTTCAAACTTATTTTACTTCCTTTATTAAAAGGAAGCTAAACGGAGTGACAGACTTTGTTGGCCATTTAAGAAAGGAAATAAAGGCCATGCTGATGTCAGAAGTTTGTGTATGTTGCTGATACCATGTGTTCAATGTTCTTGAAGGATTAAACATTGAGTTAGTATTGAACTCATTTTTCCATCTTCTTCAATAGCATCTAAGTTCAGAATCAAAGTTTGTTGGTGTTAGCATACTGTGAGGTAAAATGCTTTGGGCTGCACATGCCCTTCTGACATTTATTCTAAACTATGCAGCAGTGCCAAATTTAGAAAGGACATGAATTGAACTATGAGCACATCTTAGAAGTGATGGTAAGGAGCTAGATTTTATTCTATAGTCCTTATAGCCTTTATTCATTATTTTTGAATCTGCTAGCAGAGGTCAAAGTTTGCATTGGTATGGAGTTTTGCTAGAAGAACAAAAGCCCACTGGCTCAAAGATCTCATGGAGATGAAGGTATCTAGAAGTACATCCCAGCAACTGTCTTCAAGTGGCACAAACCGAGCCTTTTGCTATACCCTTCTGGTGTGAATCATTTGATGCTTAATTTTTCACCTTGGGTGAGGGATGGTAGCTTCTGTGTCTTCCTGATCCGAAAGTTGGTGAAGATTTTCACTGTTCCAGTGGAAGTTCTCCAAACCATGCTATGTATGTTAGATTCCCTGCTTTAGTTTTGATCACTCATGATTTCGTGCCGCGTTTCTTGAAAATCTGACCTGTGGTATGAAGAGCTGTTACTATGGGACCCACAGTCTGCAAGGCAACGTGGGTCTATACTAAGTGTAACTTGATGTTGCAGGGAGGAAGGAGTCCACAGGGAAGACGGGAGCGGTGGAGTGGAGAGTGGCTGTGGAAATACCCAGTAAAAAGTCCCCACAGATGAATCTTCTTGTTGTCAGAACAAGTTTTCTTGGCAAACTGGATCATTGGTGTGAGCTTGGTCCCTTCTTTTTGCACAAGTGGCGGGGAAGTTTTGGCTCTGAGTCTCCAGCATGCTCGTCACTGAAGGAGAAACAGTGACAAAGAAGAGCACACAGCAGAGGACAAGGACCCGGTCATCTGCACCAAGCCCCTTCCTTCTACTTATTATCAGAGACGTTGGCATTTCGACTAATTTCTCAGAAGGTCGGTTTTCTCATCTGCCCAGTAATGAGTATATTTCCTACTCGCAGAGTGTCCTAAATTAAGTTTTTACAGAGGTTGTCTACAAAAATACTTCAAAACCTGTAAAAAATGTTTTTTGACAAAACAGACGTTGTGTGTGTAGCTCAGCATATGTGTCTGAAAATCCCCAGCCTTAAAGGTGATTTTCATAACGAAGAAATGTGTGTCTTCCTTTCTCATGCTTTGACTATCCCTATGGTTCAGATGATTTCTGGAGTGGATTGCTGTGGACACAGCTTCTGTTATTACAATAGAGTGTACTTGGTTTCCCCATTGGTGAGTCAGGAACAATCATACCACCTCCCAGGGTCATTGTGAGGGTGAAACAAAGCAATCTATGTGAACACAGAACACTGTGGGAGTTTGCTGAACATTAGTTCCTGCACTGTTTCCCCTCCACCCCCATGCCTCTACTCTAGTGAAATAAAATCCTCCTTGTATAACTCAGGGAGCCACAGGAACACATTCCTGCAAGTGATGGAGAAAGAAATACTTCGCTGTGTTCTTTCGGAGAGCACAGGCCTTCAGCTGGGCTGATGTCAGAGCTGTGCTTCTGACTGCCTTTTGGTCAAAAGAAATTTCAGTTTGTTGAAAAATAGCCAAGCAGGCCCTCTTCCTCTGCATGGGAAAGCAGACATTTCTGTCCATCCTCCAAGTCCTCCTGCGCAGATTACTGTCAAGCCTAAGCACTTTATTTATAAAAATGCCAACATACTCTGATTATTTGGCGAATGACCATGCTGCTGTCAGTGTAGAAACAGCACACGGAGTATAAAAACAATCTCCATTTTTATCATGCCTGTCACAGCCGGGAGGCCCGGGAACAAGGATGCATTGTTTAGAGGGAGACTGCAGGGGCAATGCTCAGGTCTGTTGGTGGCCTCCCGGACAGAGGACTATGGTCACATTTGGTAAACAGTAACATGGTCTGTTGCTGAAAGATACCAATCTTGCCATAAATTAATTTCTGGGTTCAATACTGAGATCTTGACATACCACTGTTTTTAGATAAGCTTTTCTGGTCTGTCTGTCTGCCTCTGCCGCCCCTAATTGATGGGGCTTCCAAATGCCTATGTGCTTCCGGGATATAGGAATATAGACACAGAGATGTACAACCAAAGGAAGCCCATTTTTTTTATTTTAAAAGTAAAAGAACAAAAACACTAACAAACATAAACACAGTAGCACAAGAACAGTACAAAAACCGAATTACAGATAAGGTGGCAGGGGATCAACAATGGTTGTTGTATTACACGTTCGTAGCTTCAAACTGTATACTAAGGACAACACAAAAAGACATACAACATTGATCAAACAACTAATCTCCGATTGTTTCCCACATCAATATGACATGAGACAACAGTGCAGCCATGTGAGCCACCCCACACATACATACACACCTACACAGCCATCCCCCTCTTCCTCCTCTCCTTCCCTTCATCCCGATTGCTCTCGACCCTTGACCAGTCTCTCTTCATACCTCCCAATCTATATTCTCACCTCCAGGTTCCCACACTAATGATACTATACGCTGTTTACACATGCACATCTGGTTTACCTCACTTGTGAGTATGGTCTCTAATTGTGACTGTTTGCCTATAAAAGCCCTTAGATTGTCTTTCTTTACAGCTGAATAATATTCCATTGTGTAAAAATGCCAGTTTTTTAATCCAGTCCTCTGTGGATGGACATTTGGGTTGTTTCCATGATTTAGCTATTACAAATTGTGCTGCTATAAACATGGGTGCACATATATCACAGTGATATGCTGTTTTCAGATCTTTTGGGAAAATCCCCAGAAGGGGGATAGCTGGGTTGAGTGGGACCTCTAGATCTAGTTTGCTGAGGGATCTCCAAACCGATCTCCACAGTGGTTTCACCAGTCTGCATTCCCACCAGCAGTGCAGCAGAGTTCCTATTTCTCCACAGCCTCACCAGCATTTGTTTTTGGATGATATCTTGATGCTGGCCAATCTTACTGGGGTGAGATGAAATCTCAGTGTTGTTTTTATTTGCATTTCTCGAATGACTCAAGATGTAGAACATTTTCTCATATATTTATTTGCCCTTTGTATTTCTTTATCTGAGA
>PVLD010028162.1:0-19778 GCA_004027595.1 Dinomys branickii
CCCAGGCTTTTTTTTTTTTTTTTTGAGACAGGGTCTCCTAGATTGCCTCAGCTTCCTGTCCTCGAACCTGTGATCCTCCTGCCTCAAACCCTGAGTAGCTGAGGATGTACTACCATGTCTGGCAAGGGTTCTTCTTTCTATCAAGCTAGAGACTCATTAGCTGATGAAAGGAGCGTAGCATGTGTGTATTTCTTGTGTGCTTTAAAATACATATCAGTGAGGACTGAGGGCGTGGCTCTGAGGAAAGAGAGCGCTGCGCATCCATGCAGCCCTGGCTTTGGTCTCCTGCACTAAACAAATAAATCAATAGCAAAAAAAGATCAGATCTTGATAGTGATTAGCCCTGGGTGATAAGAATTATTGTTATCTTTGGTTTTTATATTTCTAAAATTAAAAAACAGTTGCTGAAAACTCTTTAAAATATGGAAGTGCGCCAAATCTTTTGCTTATAACTGCATAAAGATTATGGACACTTTGGACCTTTCCAGGATCCCTGAATCCCAGGTCAAGAACTCTAAAGGGTAGATCAGTTACAGGCTGAGCACCCACCAGGCACATCCCTGAGACACTGGAGACATCTGGAGGCCCCCGGGTGAGAACTCCTGGCCAGGAAGACCATCCGAGGTGGTGGCCAAGAGGATGGGACCCTCAGCTGCAGTTACGGAAGGCAACAGCAAACACAAATTACCCTCACAGACAAGCACTAGCTACATTGGAAGACCATCTCCTTTCAAAACTCCAGTACATCCAAAGGGTCAGGCCGGGCGTGGTGGTACATGCCTGTCATCCCAGCACTCAGGAGGCTGAACCAGGAGGCTCACTACAAATTCAAGATCAGCCTGGGCTGTGTAGGAAGAACCTATCTCGATAAATAAATGAGTAATACCATAAATTTCTACTCTACACAATGTCCCCAGACAGAGTAATGTGCAGGGGTGGGTCTATTAGATAAAGGGATGAGAGAGCTTCCTTGAGAACTGCAGTAGGTATAAATTCCTTATCCACATGTTAAATCCCCTTCAGGTCCAGAAGAGTCTGTGAGACCTTCCTGTCTTCTCCTGCTTGCCATAACTTCTCTCCCTCTCCTCACCCCATACATAGCCCTGGCCCTGTGTGCATCCGTTCACTTAGATAGGACTGCCTTTTCTGTGTGCTTTTATATATTCATGCAGTATTGGTTCATTTACCTAACGCTGTTTATTAAGCACCTTCTATTTGTCCAGCATTGTGATAGATCTAGGGGGGAAGGGATGGAGCACAGCTGCTCCCTGTCCTCAAAAACTTCCATTCTGGGGTTCTGTTTGTTTTGCCATACGAGTATAGCCAGTTTCTTACCACCTTACAACTCCTCTTGGAAGTAATAGCAATAATTACTCTGGAGGTGTCGAAAGGATAAAATGTTTAAATGTATGAAATAGGCTTCACAGACCATGTTGCACAAGGTGCCCCTAATTTTACAGAGAGACAAATGTCAAAGAC
This sequence comes from Dinomys branickii, assembly GCA_004027595.1. NCBI lineage: Eukaryota > Metazoa > Chordata > Mammalia > Rodentia > Dinomyidae > Dinomys > Dinomys branickii. Next base: position 1,480 of record PVLD010028162.1, read on the forward strand.
TAAGTGGAGATCAAAATCAAAGTCACCAGATGTGGCCCATAGACAAGATATTCCACCTGTCAGAGTCCTCGTTTTCTCACCTGTAAAGCAGGGTAGTAACATTGCCAGGCTCACTGGGTGAGGATTAAATGAGATAGAGAACATAAAAATGTAGACCGGGCTGGTCATACAATGCTATGGTCTAAACGTGTCCCCTTATTGGGTTAATACTATCCTTTAGTTATTGCAGACGGATCAGGTTCCCAATCCCCAAACAAGTGTACAACAAAGGCTAAATAAAAAGAGGCGAATGGAATGATTTCATGGCTCCAGAGGATCAAAGCCTTTCACAGAAATTGAGATTCTCTCAGGGCTAAGATCAAGACCTTCTTTCAATGGCCCGTATTTATTTGGTTATCAGAAGAGAAGAGAGTATTCAAGAAGGGCGGAATTACTCAAGCACTTCTCTAAGCAAGGTATTAAATTAATCCTTTATAAGGATTAAGTTAATCCACCCAGGAGTGAGATGCCTGAGTCTACAGTCTTTATGTAGTTGAGATTGGACCCAGGTCTCCCTGGCTGTGATCTTGTCTTATCCTTTGAGGCTTTCCAGCTTCATCTGCCATTACAGGTTTTAGTGGGGCTTAGCGACTCACTGAGATTCACTTACTATGAGTCTGTAGCCCACTTCCAGACAAGTGGCCTAGGCTTTGGACAGATTCACAAGTAAACATAAAAAGCCAATTGGTCAGTTTAAGTCCTGTTCTGGGCTGCTTCACAATCTCCATCATCCCCTAAGCTCCTGTGTTGGGAACTAATCCTTGCTATAGCTCAAATATAGTGTGGCTCCCCTGACACTCACGTTGGAATTTGATTGTTTTCCAGCAGCAACAGAGCTGGGGCCCAGTGGAAGACCTCTGGGTGCTCCAGAGCAGAGCTGTCTTGCGGTGATGACTTAGCTCTTGCAATAGGTCCACGGCCTCTCCCTTCTCCACATGTCCTGGCTCACTTTTCTGCTTTCTGCTGTGAGTCTAAGCCTCACGAGAAGCTGGACAGAAGCCAGTCTGCAGTGCAGCGCAGGCAGAGGAGAGGAGCACAGGCGGAGGTGGGCAGGTAGGAGACACCAGTTGCCCGCCCTCTCCTTCCTCTCTATCCGGTATCTTAGGGGAACAGGAGCCTAAGAAGAGGTAAAGAAGGAGGCAGAAGCTGTGAACCAGAATGAGATGCAAACTATACGGCCTTTAAAACCTGTAAGCGCCTCCTTTCTGCTATCGAGGGGTAGGAAACGGGATTACACGTGGCACTGTTCAAAGTATTGATGACCTGGGGGAAATGAATCCATCTCACGTTTGTGCCTCCAGTGTGTTGAGGTTTTTCATTTAGCCACTTGCCAAAATATTACTGATAATAGACACACCCACGTGCGTGCATATGAGCAAACAACATCAAGGAGCCGTTTTAATAAAATAAAAACCGCTGTGTTCACTAGGAGCCATCTGTCATGCCCTACACTGAATCCAGTACCTACCTTATTAATTCACTCTTTCCTCACCAAAAGTATACCGTTATCTCCATTTTCCAGATGAGAAAACTGAGACTTTAAACAACTTAAATAAGCAGTCTAAGACCACACCATCTGCAAGCATCTAGTAAGTAGCTGTCTGCTTCCTAATCTCCTCTTAATGCTTATCCTAAACCGGGATTCCTTAAGTCATCCTTTTCACGCTTTCAATCACTTCATTTTATAAATGTTTAAACTTAGTTCGAGATAAGTTAAAGAATGTGACCAAACAGATGATTATTTATAAACAGGGAAAAAAATTCTAACATAGAATATTCTTCTAATTTTTACTACAGGGCTTATAATGAGCTTATTAAAAGGAAAAAGAAAAATTGCCAACTCGCCAACCAACATGTTATTGTACTTTTGTTTAGAATACCAACTGTAGTGACCCTAAGAGATCACAGTAGGTGGGAGGTGGCTGGCTCTAGCTGTGGGGAATGGAGGGACCTTGTCAAATTCGAATCTTTTTGTGAAGTTTATAGACATTTTTGCCCTTTCTGTCACCCATGCTATAAAACTGAGTACCTTCCCAGAGCCTTGCAAAATGCGTGGAATATAACAGATGCTCAATAAATGTGTACTGAAGAAACATCATGTACACATCAACGAACTCAGAAGAAAATAAATAAATTCTTTCCCCCCTAGCATTGTAACTGTATTACTAATGAACAGCCACGATTTGGTCTGATTTTCCTCCAGCTCATTTCTGTTCGTTACCATTTCTTCAGCGGCAACCGTCTCACGTAGGACTTATGACCACACCCCAAGGCCAGGTCTCCTAGGTTCCTCTCTCTCCACTGGTGTAATATTCATTCCTTTGGGTTATTTGTTCTTCTCTCTAACGTCATGCATGTGCTGGGGTTTGGTTCCCAGGTTCTCTCTACCTTCTATGAGAGATGAAAGGCCAAGCTCTGCTTGTGCTTTCCTGCTCTTAGATGGTGCTGAAGGGCTGGTCCAAAAACTTACAAAAGCAGCTGGGAGTTTTCTCCTCCTCCCTGTGTTAAATTCTAACTCACCAGCCCCAGCCTCATCACTCAGGCCAGCCTTCTTCCGAGGCAGTCTCTGCCAGCCAGGCCAGGGCTGATCTTGGTTCTCTGAATGTTTGAAGAAGGTATGTATCCTTCCATCTTTATAGGGAAAAATGTTTTTCAGAGGAGGTAAATGCAGCCAATCTGGGGGATCTTAGTTGATTATTTATTGTTACTTAACCTTCAAAAGATTCCACTGCAGAGAAGTAAGTCAGTGTTTGTACTGTTCACGGCGCAGGTGCCTGCTCTCTCCCTGCATAACCAGCCACGCTCAGCCAGTTAGCTTGGGCGTGGATGCAGAGAGACCAGTTCTTCAGACCCCTCACTTCCCAGAATGCCTTCCAGTGAGCATTCAGAGCTGAAGGAGCTAGGTCTGACATCATTCCTGAATTATTAACCCGCCTGCAGGTTAGTGCTCCCTGGGCACATGACTATCTTTAGCTAAACTTTGTAGAATGTGAAGGAAGCTGTCAACATTATCATGGAAATATAATTCTACAGTTTCAGAATATCATAGGATTTGAGTTTTCAAGCCAGTTAAGAACCATTCTGCTTTAGGAATATTATTATTAATTATTACTATTGGAAATGATTACTTGTAATATACAAAGGCAGTCTGCAAAATAGCTAATACCACCATGTAGAAAAGCCCATGTTAAAGACCAGCATTCAAAGGGATGTAGAGAATGTTACTCACCTCTCTTGGGGTCCTTAAAAACACAGTCAGCAAAAGTAAGCTGGTTTATGATACAAAAGAGAGGAAAAACAAAATGGCCCATGGTAAGTGGATTGAAGCAAATAGAAAAAATAACAATGCATTCTTCACTATGGCTACATCATAGCAGGTCTAAACATCAGATTTTTAAAAAGGACAAAAGCGCAGCTGGTAGCTATAGCAAATCAGTGACTGACTCTCACGCATACATAGGGACACACAGTACATGTCTGCTAGGGACCCGGGTCCTCTGCTGGCTCTTTTGCTACCCTTAGCCTCGTGACTCAGCGTGGTTGCAGAGGCCGTAGCCACCCCACCCCGCCCTAGGACAGAAGAGAAAGGAGAAACGAGACCGGTGTCCTGGAAGCCCTGAGCGTAGAGGTGACAGGTTTGTCAAATAAAAATGCATAAATATATTAAATGAGACCTACTCACATGTATATTCATATTATTCATTGTTTACTGAAATCTAATTTTGACTGGTGCCCTGTATTTGGCAATCCTGACCACCTAAAAATATCTCCTTAGATTTCTTTTATCAGCCCCCTTACTGCAAGGGAAGCTGGGAAATGTAGTTTTTTAGCCTGGTGCAGTGCCACATTGGAGTTGTGTTTCCAAACAAGAAACAGAGCGAATACTTCGATGGGGGAGCCTTTGGGAGCAGGATGAGTGGGAGAAGAAGACTGCGGCCCATCCACTCCCAGTGTCCTCTGGGAAGAACTCTTTGCGTCAGGCCCCTGTAGTCTCCCTGGCTTCTAACAGCCCGTGGCCTTTTACATTTTCATTCTAGGTACAAAGACAAAAAACACTAGTTGTTAATAAACATACAAGAACTAATACAATGAGGTGGCTACTGTCATGCAGTAACAATACTCCCACCCTTGAAGACATTTTTGGGATGGAGATTTGAAGCAAGTCTTCCCGTACAAAGTATGCATGGGCTGTGGGGGGCAGGCAGGGCCGGGAACACCTGGGGAATTTGGTGTGTCTGAGGAAAAGTGTTCAACAAATTTTATTCTACATCCAATGTACCATGCTGCCTGGCACCCTCCCCCGCCCACACAGAATCATGAGATTATCTTCCCAAGTGTCAGCAGCTCCAGCCACGAGAGAGAAGACTGAGGGTGATGGCTGGTATAGGGAGCTGTCCTTGGACAGCACACTGGTCGGCTGTCTTTGTTGCTGGGACCGAACATCCACATCCCCAAAAAGGAAGGGATTGTCTTGGCTCACGGCTTCAGAAGTTTCAGTCCATGGTCTGCTGTTTCCAAGGCAAAAACACATCATGGTGCAGAAAACAGCTCAACTCACGGCAGTAGGAGGAGCCAAAGGGAGGAGGGGAAGGGCTGGGGACAGGATGTAGCCTTCAAAGACCTGCCCCCAGGACCTACTTTTCCAACCAAACCCCACCTCCTAACAGTACATTCTGCTATGAAACTATCAATGGATTTATCCATTGATCAGGTTAGTGCCACCAAGATCTGACTGCCTTCCAAAATCCCTGCCTCTGAACACATGAGACTTGGAGAGGACATTTTAGATGCAAGTTACAACAGACAGCTGGGTGTCCCCTCCAAAGTCAGTGCTCTGTCCTCGTCAGAGCCGCTTGAGAACAATTTACACTAGGCAATACACTTAGTAAAAATAAGGAGTAGCAGGGAAAGTGGACACGAATTACAATTCCTTCAGTGTTTCCCTTGAAGAATTCCACTGTGAGGCCTCATTTGCCTGTCTGCAAGTGCCTACAGGTGCTACCAGGTATAATCCGTGCTCCCAGCTCTCACCTGGCTCTCGCGTGGGGAAGTTTAGTAAGGACCAAGCTCTCCTTCCAAATGCACTTAATCCCCTTCAACCTATCCTCAGGCCCATTGTCTGGGTTAACTACATGTTCCATGGCTTTCCAAAGCAAGAAGACCCTCCATTTATCTGCCTCAGCACCGCTCCTGGACCATCACTGGGCAGACCGCTCTGTGCGGGCGCTGGGGACAATAAACACAGTCCATGTCTTCAGCCCAGGGTTTCAGCCACATTCATTTCTGGGCCTGTCATATGCTCTCTCACTATTTATACTGCTTTGGATCAGCTACTTGATACTTAATAAAATTTGCCTCCAAGCTATCCTGCAGGGAAACTGACCTGAGGGCATTTATCTGGGGGCAATGCTGTTCCAACTTTATAACCTCTGACGATTGCCCAATGTCCTCTGAAAAGGTTGCAGGACTGGAGTGAGGGGGGGCAGTCCGTGCCATTTCCTGGTATCCAATGGCACCAAGTGCTTCAGTGTAAATATAATTATATCCCCTGCTTTCAGGAGTTCTTTCCAGCCAGCCTCTTGCACACAGGGTCAGCTGTAGATGGGGTGAGGGCTGTGGAAACTCAGCCTCTGTTCAAGGTCAGGACATGCAGAGTTCGCCAGGGATGATTTTATGAACCTTTTCATTATTTCAGAAAGCACAGAAGAGAATGTAACAGAGGAAAGAGTGGATCTATTGGATGGAAATAATGAGCCATTTGTAACCCAAAATGAGACTGCCAGGAAAAACACACACACAAAAAAAGTACATTTTATCAGAAGCCTTTGCTGCCCAAAGCCAGCAGGGTACAAGGTACTGAGTGTTTGGCCTCCCAGGCCAAGAGCTACAGTAGTCATGCCTGTCTCTGCTGTCACTCGACCAAGCAGCCTTAACCACCTGGTGGCAAAGAGCTTTTGAGTCCTCTGAGTATGTGCTGGGCGGACAGTTCACATTTTTATAAAGATGTGGAGTCATGCGCAACACTTAACAAGTGCTCCTGCCTAAGAGTTGTGCAACTCGGAGAGGTCCCAGGCTGAGGGCGTCGTGGGCGGCTCACATGCTGATCTGCAGCTTGTACAACCTGCAAGCGGCCTCCCAGGTCTCTCCTTCCAGCCTTGGAAACCATGTCCAGGCTCTGAAGTTGGCCCTGGTGTCCTGCAGTTCTCTGCCTCAAAGGTGTGTGGAATGGCTTGGCTGTCAGCACCTGCTGGTGAGATAAAGAAAAGTGCCATAGACTGATCTTCTCCTGGCACCAGTGCAAAGGAGGCAGGTGACAGATCCCAGATGGCCCTGCGGCCCCCACCCTAGCACCCCACGTGGAGGGAGCATGAGCACTGTCAAGCTGAAGTTCAGGCCAGACCGTGGGACCAGGGCTGTTCGGATGGTGACAGAGGGGAAGTGGATTTTCCCAGAGCAGGCAGTTCTAGCCATGGCAGGCACTGTTGCAGTGGCTGCACACAGCTCTTTGTCCAGGGACTGGGTGTGTGGCCTGTGCTCTTTTCCTGTGACTTACCTGGAACAAAGTGATAAAGTAGGTCAAGTGCTTCTTCGGCGCCCTCTCACCTGCAATCACTGTACTGGTGCCGGCTCCTGCCTGGCTCTGATTCTGAGCCATTTGCTCCACAAAGCTCAGAGCACCTGCTCTGTGCCAGGTACTGTGCCAAGCAGTGGGCACCAGACAGGGCTTTCTCAATACCTTGTGACATCCTGCAGCGTGCTGCCCGGGCCTCCACTCCTGCCAGTCTCAGCTCTACCGTGTCCCCAAACTACCCTTCCCTCCACTCACCTCCTGTGACACTTCCCCCCAACCATGGGAGCGGACTATTTCCTTACAGCTCCCATCACAGTAAACTAACAACTAACACATTATTCTCACAAAAGTATTGTTTCTGGGAAGCTGAGGCAGGAGGATTGTTGCGAGTTTGAGACCAGCCTGGGCTACAAAGTGAGTTCGAGACCAGCCTGAACTGCATGAGACCCTGTCACAAAAAGACACACACACACACACACACAAAAGCCTTGCTTGTAGCAAGCATGAGTTCTTTTCTGGAGTTTCTGCATATTACAAGGTGATGGCATGGAGAAACCATGTCTTCCATGGGATGAAAAAGTGATTAATTGGGGAAACTGAGGCATAGGGTGACAGGGGAAGTAATACCTCGTCTGAGCAGGTTCTTCCCAGGTTCACCAGATAAGCAAGTTGCCTCTTTCACCTATTCACTTGTCAGTGAGCTGTGCAGGTGATTGTTAAGAGGACCAACCGCGGAGCTGGGATACCTTGGCTCAAATCCCAGCTCTGCAAGTTACACCCTAAGACAGGTACTTGATCTTTGTTCCTTTGCTTTTTCAAACGAAAGGAAGAATGTTTAAAATATCTATGTGCATTCACAGGGTGGTTTAGGGGTTAACATACATTAATATATATGAATTCTTTATAATACTGGCATGCATGGTAAGCACTGTATAAATATTACCTGTGATTTTCCGTAAAGCCGACTGCACTTTCTTCTTTGCAGGCAGATTCTCGTGGGACTTGCTGCATTCAAAAGAGTGATTTGTTATTCAGGCAGCAGTTTCTTCATCTGTACAACAGGAAGTTGTACATGAATGAGGATGTGGGGGCAGAGGAGGGGCAGGTGACAGTGTTCCAGTCTATGATCACTACAACTTCATGACCTTGAGCAACTCACTTAACTTCTCTGCGTCCCAGCAATGGAAGTTGATCTGCATTTCCTAAACTCAGGAGCATTCAAATATCACCTGCAGACCCTGCCACAACTTCCACATTCCTGTACACAGCATGACACTTCCCTCTGTGTAATCTTTTAATGCACTCTACTGAAGACCTCAGTGTAAACAATGATATCCATGTACTCAGTGGCATGCTGTGCTAGGTGTAGATTTTTCTAATGCATGTTAAGATGCTGTGCTCATGCCACTTTAGGAAACAGTGGATTAAATATAGATCTGGCCAGCTCTGAAATCTTTGGTTGCAGTTATGTAATTTTCATGTGGACCTTTAACTTAGCATGTGTTTCTTTATAATTTTTGTTTTCGTTTTTGTTTTTCGTCTTTTTGAGACAGGGTCTCATGCAGTTCAGGCTGGTCTTGAACTCACTTTGTAGCACTGACTTGCCTCAAACTCTCAACGATCCTCCTGCCTCAGCCTCCCAAGGGCTGGGACTACAGGCATGTGCCACCACACCCGGCTTTCTTTACAATTTTTGGACTCCTTCAGGGAATACTGTGACTTTTATTTCTTTAGGTACCTAGCACATAGAAAAGCGTTTTCTAAACCACTTACTTTTAAATTAAAAACACAGGGTGCACACATTCATATACCTATATATCACCCACTAACCCTGTCCAATAGCAAAGCATATTTTTCTCCACGTGAGCATGCATCCCTATTTTCCTGGGATGTTGTTCTCTGAATGAGGTGAAGCATGTAGAGGGCCAGGCCTTGAGTGGGCACTCAGGAAATGTTTCCTTTCCTGACCTCCTTCCCTCTTCCTGTGCGCCTTTGTTGGTGAGTAGCTGTTTGTCTGTGTGAAAACTGAGCCCCTTCCTAAGGAGCACACAGCCCACCTACTGTTGGGCCAGAATAATAGCCATCCTCTCTGTCAGCCCTCTGAGGTCACACTCCCAAGTCCAGAGACACCTATTCTAAGAAAGGAAAAAAAAACTGTATTTCTAAACGCTATTGTTGAAAGAGGGCTTGAGAAATTGTGTGGTGACTTACTAACCGCTCACCAGCGAGAAATGAAATATTCAAGGACACTGTCGTGGCGGGATTCCTGGTCGCTGGCTTGAGCACTTTCCCAATCGACCAACGTAGATTCGGCACCTTTGCGAGTGCCGTCTGCGTCAACAGCCTCAGGAGATGCAATCCTGAGTGGGAGCACCCGGCCAGAAGAGACCAGAAGCCTGTGAGGTGCCAAGAGAGAATTCTGGCTGATTCACTTCCACATCCCCCAGGCCTTAGCAGAGCTATCACACGTGTAGTAAGCAGACTTTAAATCTTTGTTCCATGAGTGAATGAATAACACCAGGCCAGTCCTTAAGGATCTTACAGTCTGAAAACAGAAAAGGCAAAGAGGCAAATGAAGGAGTAACTAACAATGAGCTTGCTGGGGGTGGTGGCTCATACCTGTAACCCCACCAGTCACTCAGAGGCTGAGGCAGGAGGATTGCCACAAGGTGAGGCCAGCCTAGGCTATATAGTCAGTTTTGGTTAGCCTGAACTACACAGCAAGACCCTGTCTCAAAAAAAAAGCCTCCAGGCATGGTGGCACACTCCTGTAATCCCAGCACTCAGAAGGCTGAGGCAGGAGGATCGTTGCAAGTTCGAGGCCAGCCTGGGCTACAAAGTGAGCTCAAGGCCAGCCTCAACTGCATGGTGAGACCCTGTCTCAAAAAGACCAAACAATAAAAAAGATACCAAAAAAAAAAAAAAAAAACCCAATGAGCTTAAGAGATAACACAGGCTACTGGGAAGGTTAACATGTTCCAGCTCAGCTTGAACCACCAGTGGTGTTGTACAAGCCTGGCTTGTACCCGCTGATGGGGCTGTCCCACGACACCATGATTCAGGGCCACCGAGCGGGGAGACATACAAATTGTAGCCCTATCAAGAACTTGTTAAATGAGGCAGCACCCAGTGCCGAGCCAGCGGCGGATCCCACAGAAGAGTGTGTGCTCCATGTTCTCCTGAGCTATTTTCCCTCCAGGAGCCAGATGTCGGAGAGCAGCGGCCAGGTCCCTGTGATGTGACTGCTTTCTTTGGGCCCCGGACTCTCCACGTTCCCGGGAGTGGGCAAGGAATGATTTAATATAAACAAATCAGTGGGTGTTTTCCTTCCAACCCTTCTTCCATCCTCCACAGGCAAAGGGAGGCAGCTATGATGAGAGCTCTGCCCCTGGATCCAGGAGAGAGTCCGGGAGCCTGTAATTATTGATTTCATAGGCTCGAGGCAGGGGGGCCCTGGCAGGAAGGGGCCTCTGGCATGACTTGCTGGAGAAAGACACTGGGCCTCCTGCCCAGCTCTCTAGGTTTCTAAGTTATCAGCACAAAAATAGAAGCGCAGATCGATGTTCTGTATTATTTATTCGTTACCAAAATTCTCTCCCCAAATACACCTTCAGCTGGAAGACACCTTTTTCCATAGTTTTAAACCATTTTTAGCTCCTGAGCAGACTGGATATTTTTGTGGAGCACAAATAACATCAGTCTCCAAACTCTAATTAATTGGAAAGAATAATATTTCCTCTAAAATTCGTTTTGAAAATGATTTATGCTCCCAGCCAACGCAAATCCCAAACGCGACCAAGCGGTGCAGAGAGGAAAGTAAATTTCCACCGATGCACAGAACACAGTCTCCCATTCTGACTCATAGAGAGGAGGCTGGGTCACCCTCCTATGACTGGTTTCTTCAGGGCTCACATTTTACAGTTTTCTGGGAGTGGGCAGGGTATTATTCAATCTAAACAAACACACTTTTGCACATATGTGTAAATAGGACTACGGAATCAACTCCTTAAAATGAAATTGCTGACTCAAAGACATATGTATTTGAACTGTTAGGCATTGCCAGGAGACGACATTTGACTTTTGATGAAAATTGCTAGAAGTAAAATATTTATTCATGCCAGAAACAGAAACGCCTGAAGATAGCATTTTATTTTAAAGTTTAATAGCTTAGGGAAACAAAAACTACCCTTATTTCTGAAAGTCATTGTCAGTATCGTGCCCACCTAAAAATACATACAAATACATTGTCATAAACCTGTCCAAGATATGCTGTGACAACTTTACTACTAGAAGAACATTCCAGAAGTTCCTGACATCTGATTGCACACGCACTTGGTGCAATGGGGTTAGCTTACTAACCTGTTTGAGGTTCACATCAGTTAGCAGCACAGCCCTATTTTTCTTTGGTAACTAGAGACCAGTTTGTGATCCTGTCTGGCCCTCCCTCCTCCACACCCAGGCAGTCATTTCTTCTCACCCTGATTCCCTCACAGAAGCAACCAGCCTGAAAGTGTCAGGTCACACTGATTAGTTAGTGAGGAGGGCCAGGCGTAACAGAACTTTGCTTTCGTTTGTTATCACCTGTGGGGTTAGTTAGGGAACAAAGAGCCGTGTATCACTGAGCTGCCACTTCCCTGACTGGCCCCTTCTATTTTAGCAAAGTAGAGATCCAGAACATTCTGCAGCCTCCAGTGTTTACCCGGCACACTCTGCTGCTTTCCCTAGTCAGGCCTTCTTTCCCCTCTGCTCTTGTAACATGAGAAACACTGTGAAAGGTTGGTGTTTGTTTTGTAATCAGCTGTGACCATTTTCTTCCCACTGCAAACACATTACCTTCCTAGTAACCATGAAAAATTTGTATCTGGTTCCGTGGGTGATGACCAATTAAATAACTATTCTGCTTATCTTTAGAATGTGTTGTAGATGCACGAAGATGGCTTAAGTCCTGCTTAAAATAGTTTTTGGTCCCATGAATCCATGCAGCCATTTCTGTAATGTGTGTAATCTAGAAACTTCATTTTTACAGTTATCTCAACATCATTCTCAAAGAACCAGAGACTGAGAGAAAAGATTTAGATTCAGCAAGGAAGCTTGTTTCAACATCCCCTGCTGTAAGCCATTTAAGTTCCTTACCCTAGACAGTCCTACTCTCTCAAAGAGCAATGGAAAAAACCAGATCTTCTGTTTAAAAATAAAAGCGAAAATCAAGAAGCACAGCGCACTATGCTGGCACTGTGCTGGGCACCCCCAAACTCACATGGGCCAGCCCCTGTGTAGGGGGAGTTAGGGAGTCGGTCCTACTACTTTTGATCCTGCCGTAAGAGGTCCCCACAAAGCTGGACTGCAGAACTAGGGAATGGAGTAAGGATGGACAGCTGGTGGGAGCTACCATGCTCTTCTAGACCAGGCAAGAAAACCTTGAAAGAAAAGCTCCTGACCAAATCAAGCAGTAGAGAGAGATGGTGCAGCAGTAAAAATAGTCCCTCACTGTAGGTGCTTCTGCCCTGAGCTTCTTTACTGAGTCCCGTGTCTCTTGATTCAAGGAGCACGTGCTGGGGCATGTTTTACGCACCACATTTTCACCTCGGGATCGCACAAAGTCTAAAAAGTCGTTGACCCTGCCCCGTGGTGAGCACACATTAAATACTGTTGAATCAGTGAATGGGTTCGTAAGTGAATAAAGCTTAAAGTTTAGGGGATAAAATACAGGTTGCACTTTCTATTACCTCTGGGTGGGGATATATATCAAATACGTGGTGTGAGCGAATCCTCAGGGTAGCAGGGAAAGCCCTGAGACTCGCTGTAAAATTGAAAGGATAATTGTCAGATCGGTGAGGGAGGAAGAGGTGTTTAAGGTGGATAAGCAAAAGGCGCAGCAAGTGCAAAAGCCTGAAGCAGAGATCAGCAGACACAGCGCCATGGACCAAACCCAGCCCGCCCACTGCTTTTGCAAATAAAGTTTTCCTTCAACACAGCCGAGCTCATTTATTTACATTTTGTCTATGGTGCTACAACAGCATGCAGAGTAGTGGCACCAGACATGACCCAGAATGCCAAAGCTACTTACCACCTGGCCCTCTACTGAGCCTGCCTGCTGGGCCCTGCCTAGAATACAAAAGAGCTGGAGAGTCACAAGTCTGCAGAGGCGGCCACAGAACTTAGGGCTCATCAGGGGCCTCGGAGAGAGAGACAGGAACGTGAACAAAAGCCAAACTCCCCAGACTTCTAGGCCATGCAAAGACCCGTGGTCCTGTGCCTTTAGGAGATGGATAACAAGGGCAGTTCCACATTTATCCTGGCATCAAGATAAGTGGGAGAGAGGCAAAATCAAAGCAGGAGACCAGCTCTCCAAACCTTACTGATCCCCAACTCCTAGATTCAAGAAACACCAAAGAGCTTCGTCATGATGCACCTTGCTCTGTGCTTAGGAACCAGAGCCTGCTGCACAGAGACAATTAATCAATATTTGTTGAATAAGGCACTAAGGAAAGAGTAAAGACAATATTTTAGCAGTGCCACTGTTAGAAGTTTTCCTGAACAGACTGTCCCTGTTATGAGACAAATGGCTGAAATTTCTGTGGATTTCTGGTTTCTGACTAGTAGACTCTGAGATCCATGCATGGGTGGTTAATGGCGAAGTACAAGCTACAGAGAATTCCTCTCCTTCTCCAATGCCAATCAGTACCCTCAAATACCAGTCTCTGGCCAATCCCTGTGTTTCTCCCACACCTTGTGGCCTAATAGGAGAGAAAAGGACAAGAAGCAGCCCTGCTAATAATTGTCATAAAAATAATATCCCCTGGCTCTGTGTGGCATCGTTTGCTGGAAGATCTTGAATCATTTTTTTCTCTGCACAAGTTTTATTTCCTCTCAAGGAGTAGCTAAACCAGACAGAGAGGTTGTGACTTGCCCCAGGTCACTGACCAAGCCAGAAAAGCAGTTTTTAAAAGCTGCAGATACCAGAATGTGTGAAATCCAGTTTCCCTCCCAACCTACAATGGGCTGGGTTCATGACTCAGAGAATAACACAGCATTACACCGGCTCAGTGTCTCTTCAGAGTGAATCACACCGGTAGTGACTCCAGGCACACGAGTCTGTGTCAGACTCATGTTTGCAGTTGGCACACATTGTCCCTGCCCATTGGGTTTCAACACCTGTCCCCAAAGCCCATCACAGACAGGGTTTCTTTGAAGGTCCAGTCTATAGGAGTGGAAGGTCTGGCCTGGAGGTGTTGGTGTTTCCTGGCCACTTGTCCAGCTAGGATTTCTGGGTCCTGGGTTCATCAGGAACTTACTTGCAGTAGGTTTGGGCCAATCCTGGTATTTGCCTTTTTTCCCAATATAATTATTAATAAATCCTTCCGGTACTCTAAAAAAAGTTTCAGTTTGGCCCATCAGTTAATGTGGGGTCATTATAGTTCTGACAAATCAGGAGGAATCATAACTGAATCCAAAAGGTGTCCTTTCCTCATGATTGCTCTAGCTCAGCCACTGCTGTTTCCTAGACCTAGGAACTAGAACTCGCAAGGGCCCCAATTCCTGGCCAGAACAAGGAGCTCTTCAGAGAGGCGACCCAACCTCTGTACAAGTGTCCTACCACAGACCGAAGTTGTGCATCACTGTGTGATACCTGATCGCTAACTGTTAGAAAATATACTTCTCTTCTTACACCAAAACCTGCCCTCCATTTCTTCTATAGATTGATTTTTAGTGCTGGTCTCAAGGAAGTGAAATGAATCCCCGTCCTGTTCCTAAGAGAACTCCCAAGTCCTCTGTTCCCCATCCCAAACACCACCAGGCATTGGGATCAGTCTGTAGGAATGTGGCTTTGGAATCTGATGTCTGGATTCTGGTCTGGACCCAATCGTTCCCTAGCTAGGTGAACTTTGGTAAACACTTGTCTAATTTTCATTTCCTTGTCTATAATTTTTGAACAAATATTAACTACTTAAGGTAGGCATTGCTAGTTATGTAGTCAATAGGCAATCATTTCTTACTAACCAAGGGGCTCATTTCAACAGTCAGATTTCCCAACTCTGTCGCAGCTAGATGCAATCATGAAACACATTTCTAGACAATGAGTTGTGAGTTTCTGAGCTAGCTTGTTAGCAGGTGTATGTATATTCAGCTTATGTTTAACTTCATAATTTTTGTCACATAACTCTGCCCTGCTTCCTGCCTTATGCCTACAGATCCCTTGTGAAGTGTGGCGTAGAACAGCCTACTGAAAATATGCATAAGGAAGCCATCAGCAGAGAAACCGAGGCTCCTGAGGACACAGAGAAGGGAGGGCAAGAGACTTGCCCTGGAGTGCTTGCATCTGGAAAGTAAATAAATCCCTCAGGTAGTTAAAACATTGAATTTGGTTTTTGCTATCTGTACTAAAACTAGTCCTACAATGAAGTGTAGGAGAGGACTGTTGTGAACGCAAAATGAGCTCACTGCGGTGCCCAGCAGAGCAAGTACACGGTGAATGATCTGCTGCTCTCACCTCCATGACAAGGAAGATAAGCAGTCACTGCCATGGGCCTTAGAGACCAGGGCAAGAGCTACACTAATCCTTCTGATCTCTAATGGCACCAACACAGAAAATACCTGTGATCCCTCAAGTGCGCGAGCACGGGCACACACACACACACACACACACACACACACCAATTACAGATGTTTGAACAATTGTCTCTATTAGTGACTAATGAAGCCACTTGACTAAAGTGCAAGATCCCAGAAGCGCAGAGAAAAGAAATTCCACCTGGCCAGCAAGTCAGGCAGCAAGCTCTTCCCTGCTGTGAAGGCATCTGGTTTCCTTTCCGGACAGGGAATCCATCCACATTGAGTAGCGGATTTCCTGGAAGTAGAGTCTTGTCTGAACAACAAGCAAAGTACAATACTTTAAGGAAGTCGTTATTTCATGAGAACAGAGTTTGTGCTGAGGAGCCAGCGCCACACCTAAAGCCTGCTGACCACAGGGGCACGTGTTTAAAGGCAGGGCGGGGAAGTGTCATGAGCTTTCTACAACATAACTGAGCCAGGGGCCAGGATCAGACAGGACCAACTTTGCATTCCTACCTAGCATCCACCAGGCCAGCCTGGCACCCATCCCCCTCCACCTCTCTTCTCTCCGAGTCACAGGTACAAATAATGGTGCCGTGAAAAACCAACCAACCAACCTGGGCACTGTAGAATTAAATACCTGGGACTCAAGTCTCAGGGTGTCCTTTTAAGCTGAGTAACACCGGGCCAATAATTTCTCCTTTCCGAGCAGCAGTTTTTGCATCTGTAGAGTGGAGATGAGAATGTGCACCTCTCAGGTTTGTGAGGAATCAAAGGACCCAGTGTGTGTGTGTGTGTGTGTGTGTGTAACACTAACTGGCGTGGAATCAGATCATTGCTTTCCCTTCCTTCCCTATCAGCAGGATGGCCCTGGAAGACTTGTTTCTGCCACACCCAGGCCTAGGGGGTAAATCTAGCTCCAGGTCACTGCTACCAACTGTAGCTCACCACCTTCTGCCCTGTGCGTCACCAAGGTTTTGGCCCATACTTGGGAAGCCAAAGCCGAAGCTGAGGTCATAAGGCAGAAAGAGGCAAAGCTCTGCTTTCCTAGAGCAGGTTTGGTTGGTAGTAGACCAAAGCCACTCTGTGGGCAGCTCGCAGTTGGGTATGGGAGTTCCAGCAAACCCAGCAGGGGAGGACCTCACACCCACTACAGCCAAACGTCACTCCTAGACAACGAGCTGGGCAGCTGGAAGCTGCTCCATGAAGGCTCTCTGTGCTGTGTGTCCCCAGCCTCATGGAGGATGAAATGCGACAGTCACAAGATTCACACTTCAGGCCGTGAAACATAATCTTCTTGCCCCATCCCCTGGCAGGTGTCCTTGGCAGTTGCTTCCCCAGCTACAGTGCTGCATGTCGCATACTCCTCACTCTGTGTCATGGGAATGGCCATTAGCATTTTCCTGCTTTTTTAACTTCTTGTGTATCCAGGTGCATTTATCAAACAGGGTTTGTGGCTTTTGACACTGGCTGGACATGTGAACATAGGTTTCTCTGTAGCTCCATGAGCAAGCAACACGTAAATAGTCAGTGTTAACTGTATGGCAGGCTCTGTGCTGAGCATTTTCTGCTAATGTTGTTATTCTCATTTTACAAAAAAAAAAGAAAGAGAAGGAAAGGAAAGGAAAGGAAAGGAAAGGAAAGGAAAGGAAAGGAAAGGAAAGGAAAGGAAAGGAAAGGAAAGGAAAGGAAAGGAAAGGAGAAAAGAGAGAAAAGAAAAGAAAAAAGAAAAGAAAAGAAAAGAAAAGAAAAGAAAAGAAAAGAAAAAAGAAAAGAAAAGAAAAGAGAAAAACACCACCTGATGCTTCCTGGTAAACTCTATTAATCCCTTTTAGGATATGGATATAAATCTTTTCTCACTCTGTCAACTTTTTGTTAACACAACTCATGTCTGTACTTGATTAGAAATTCTCAGCTTTCAAAATGTAGTCTAATCTGTTAAATTTTCAGTATATGATTCGAGTGTCTGAGATCTTCTCTAACACTTCTCATACCTTCTGTAGTTCTATAATTTTGCTTCTGGTCTGACTTTCCCTCTTGTATATGCTTGAAATAGTGAGCCACCCTATTTCCCTTCGTATCCAGTCACCTTCTGCAAAGGCAGATTTCAGACCTGCAGGTTCAACCAATCACAAATCAAAAATATCTGGACACAAATTGGTGAATATACTACACATATACAAGTTTATTTTTCTTGTTATTGTTCCCCAAAGAAATACGCCAACAATGTACAATGTTTGCCTTGTGCTAGGTATTATAATATCATATGGGAGGTGTGCATAAATTGCATGCAAATACCACACCATTTTCTATAGGAATTTGAGCATGCTGAGAGGTGACTGTAATGGACTGTTTCCCTACTTACCAGTTAGTGGGTTTTAGACAAGTTCTTTTGTTGTAGGTAACTGAGTTAGATAGAAATATAATAGGCAGTCAGACAGGGTTGGGCCCTTAAAGGAGCCGGTGCAAAAGACAAGATACCAGAGGGCCTCTGGCATCAAGGCAACGGGACAGAGCCAAAAGGGTCACAGAGGGCACCCTGCGGCTGCTCCGCTGAGGGCCCCATGGCTGTTCTGCAGTGGGCCCCGCGGCTGTGCCGCAGTGGGCCCCGCGGCTGCTCCACTGTGGGCTCCGCTCAGGGCACCGCATGGACTGGACCTGCTCCCACCCATAGCACGACAACAGGGTGGAGCCGGGCGGTCCGCTGTGAGCATATGTGCTTTCCCACCTCCAGCCATGGTAGTTTGTTTACACCCGTGTATGTTATAGTATAGTCTGAGGCAGCTGTATCTCTTCCCAAGGCGAGAGTCCAAGGATATAGATAAACCCAGGAGTACAGTTATTATCACAGGGAAGATGACTGATTGAGTGGTAGGGCAACAGAGATGAGGGAGGAGAACAATTGAATGATCAAATGGGCCATCATCTGTGTAACTGAGTAACAAAGGTGAAGGTAACATTATGTAGGACAGCATCCAGAGCTAATTCCCTTCTATTTTCTCTATAATTCTGTATTTCCTCAATCGTTTTTGTATTAACAGAAGTGAAGATAACTTTATATTATACAGCATCCAGTGCAAATTCCCTACTATCTTCTCTATAATTTGGTATTTCCTTTAATGTTTTTGTGTTAACT
>PVLD010028163.1:0-19763 GCA_004027595.1 Dinomys branickii
GGGAGGTTCTCTCTCTGCTGCCTACCTGGTCGCCATGGGTTCATATAAGGTTCATATATGCAAGCAGTATGGAGACACTCTTGTTGCTCATATTAGTAGTTTGGGGTGAGTCCTGAAGCCTGTGGACTCGTCCCATTGCTGTCAGGAACAGGTGGTGATTGCGCAGGCCGCCGAGACTCAAGGTGCTCACAGAGGGCGTTCAGGGTGGGAGCTGAAGCCCAGTAACTCAGTTCATGCTTCCTGCTTGATGTTGGAGTGAGAAGAGCGTGGGGCCATGTGATCCACCTCCATCTGCAGCTCTCTCTTGCTGTTGTGCTCCAGTTCCCATTTGTTCCTTGGCTGGATCCCTGGGCGTTGCTGTGGCTCTGATGTCACTGCCGATGCACCCCACCGCTCCCCAGTGGCAGCCACCCACACAGTGGAGAGGCAGGAGGCCACAGCCTCGAGGCAGGCATAGAGCTGGGTGTGGTGGGATGTGTACTGGCTGCTCTGGCTCCACCTTGCCTCCAGGTGCTGATTAGGAAGGTTGCTGCAGGGTGGGGACTCCCCTTCAGTGGCTGTTGCAACCTCTCATCCTCACACTGGATTTGACAACAGTTCCCAACCACCATTGCCTCTTTTCCTGGCTGCGCCCTCTCCCCTCCAGACCTGGACCAGCTCTTGGAACTCCGCTGTCCCCTGGCCGAGTCGGGAGGCTTCCATGAGCGTGGGTCTCGGAAGCTGAAGCTGCCATTGCTGGAACGAGGGCTTGGGCCAAGAGTGTGTTTGAAGCAGTGGCTTCCTCTTTCTCCGTCTCTTCTCCCTCCGACTGTGCCACGGCGGCCCTCCGATCCTTTCCTCCAGGAGAGGTTCTGCTTGGTCTTTCCTAGGGCTTCAGTTCCCATTTCATATCCTTCTTGGGTTCAGGGTACACACCTCTCTCCTTTCTGTCTTCATACTGCTATATTCCATTGTCTGGGTGGTAATCCTCTGGGAGGTTCTCTCTCTGCTGCCTACCCGGTCGCCATCTTCCTGGAAGTCCCTACTCTGGAAATTTTAGACAGGTGTCCTATTTCTGCCTAAACCAGAAAAGTTCTGCCTATTGATAACTTGTTTTTTTCACAGATACATAGATTCTTGGAGTTGAATAGTGCCCTATCTTATCCAGCTCCTCATTTGTGGTAGTCACCCCTGGACTGTCCTGTAGCGTTTACCAGTTGCCGGGGATGTGTTCAGCTCATTGACAAGCAATTCTCTGGTAGATCCAGTCTGCCCGCTGGTTCAGAGAGTCGCGTACTTCTTCCTCCACACAGCAGCTGTGTATATTTGTTCTCCTGAGGCCTCCCTTTCTGAGACCACCTAGTCTCTAGGACACCTGGTTATTGTTTAATGAGATAGGTGCCTCGCTTCTCATTTTCCTGGTCATTTTCATGGCAATGCTTTCTAGTTGGTCAGTGTCCCTCTTGAATGTGATGTCCAGATTTTAAGGTGTGGCTTGATTGCAAATAAAGTGGAACTTTTGTGTCACACCATCTGGACATAGTTACCCCTATTAGTGCAGTCTAGGTTGTTGCCTTTTAAGGAAGTATGGCACATTGCTGACTGATGTTCCACTTAGGACTAGATAAGCTTTCGCAAAGTTTTCTTTTCAGCTTCATTACTAAAAATGTCATTGTAAATGCCCAGACCGAATTCTTTCAGGGAGAGCCATCTCGGTGGTCCTCCACAGTAATGTTTGTCTTTTAAAATGGAGAACAAAAAACTCTGACATCAGATAAATATATATGTATAAATGTATGTATATGTATATAGCTACATATGGATATAGCCTCACTAAGTTTGTTCATCTGTACTTTTACCTCACTACTCCATAATCTGTTATCTCGAAATGTGAGAAAGCATGTTTCCTTTGTACAGGGAAGTCTGAACTTGGAGAATCCAAGCGGAGATTACCTTGTATTACCTAGTTATTCGGGCCAGAAGACAAAGGGCATGTTTAGCATTTTAAAATTTCTATTCCCTTTACCTTGTTCTGAAGCACTTTGGAACTCTCAAGATCAGGATGAAGTCTGTGGGGAAGCAGATAGGAGATTGACAGGGCAGCTTCTGTAGTTCTGAGGCTGCCAACAACTTACCAGGGAACACCTACTTGGAGAGATGTAGCTTAAGTTTCTAGGACTGCTGTCCCTCTAAAGCCTCTTGTGGCCATAAGTGGGGCTTTTCAGAGGTGGCTGGCTCTAGAGTGTATGATGCTGGGATTAAGTGTGTGATGCTGAAATCAAGTGTGTCCAATCACTAAATAACTCCACTGACAGGTTTAGCATAGCTCTAGGTAGGATTAAAGGTGCCTCACCCTGGGTGAAATATAAGGGACAGCAAGAAGCTTTCTGCTGCTTGTTGCTTCCTTGCTTGGTGGTTTGCTGCTGTCTGCCTGCCATGACTTGTTTCTCCTCTATGATGCCCTTCTGCCTTGTCCCACTCTTCCTTGGAACCAGCGGATTATGGACTGAAACCTCTATAAACTGTGAGCTACAGGAAACCTTTCCTACTTTTTGGGTGTCAGCTATTTTGTCTCAGCAACAAGCAAAGTAACTAAGACATCAAGACAGTCTCCCACACTGTCCTCCAATTTCGGAAAATGGTTGTTTTGGAATTTTTAGTGTAGAATTGAAACTGAGATTCTTATGTCTCATGTCTTTTATGACCTTTTGTTTTCATGCTTTTATAAAATCATAATTGATAATGAAAGACCCACAGACAGGAAGGGGCCACAGGAGTCAGAGAGTTCCACATAGCTCAGCTCAGCTGTAAAGTCCTAATTTAGTGGGGTTCCCATCCACTGTTCTGTCAGATTAATGCAAAGAAACTTCAGGGTATTTTTTGGTTTTATTTCTATCAGTACATTTTTGCGGTAGATATTGACTATATTCATCATGGGGATTCAGTAGATACACACAGCACATCTTATTTATTACTTCTCCTCCCCTCCATATCTATCTCTTAGTCCTTTCTCATTTGCAAAAGTTCTATCTCTCTGTTTCCTATGATCTATCTTTTTTTTTGCTCTTTAAATTATTTTTACTTTGGGTTTCTCAAATAAGAAAAACTATATGATATTTAATCTTATGTGTCTGATTGATTTCACTTAATATTATAGTCTTGAGATGCATCCATTATTCTCCCAATGACTCAATTTTATCCCTGATGGCAGAGTAGTACTTCACTGGGTATAAGCGCCACATTTTTTGAATCCTCCATCTGTTGATGAGCATGGCCAGTTCTAAGATTTAGCTATTATGAATTGTGCTGCTATAAACATAGGTATTAGCAAGGTGTAGTGGCACATACCTGTAATTTCAGCACTCAGGAAGCTGAAGCAGGAAGGTTGCTGTGAGTTTGAGGCCAGCCTGAGCAACATAGCAAGTGACCAGCCTGAACTACATCGTAAGACCCTGTCTCAAAAAAAGAATCAAAACCAAAACCCAAAAATCCTAATATGGGTATTCATGTATCACTGTAACATGATGTCTTTAACTCTTTTGGGAAGATACCTAGAAAGGGAATGAATAGCTGCATTGAATGGAATTTCTATCTTTAGGTTTTTTGGGGGGGTCTTTTTGAGACTGGGTTCCACTATGCAGTTCAGGCTGACTTTGAACTCATTTTGTAGCCCAGGCTACCCTCAGACTTGCAGTGATCCTCCTGCCTCAGCCCTTTGAGTGCTGGGGTTATAGGGATGCACCACCACACCTGGCTATTTTTCGTTTTGTGAGGAGTCTCCATACTGATTTGTACAGTGGTTGTCCTAATTTTCACTCCTGCCAACAGTGTAGAAAGGTTCCGTTCTCCCTGAAGCCTCTCCAGCGCTTGCTATTCTTGTTTTCTTGATAGTGGACATTCGTTCTGGAGTAAGATGGAATCTCAGTGCTGTTTTAATTTGCATTTATCTAATGACCAGAGACACTGAATGTTTTTTTTCATATGTTTATTGGCAACTTGTACTTGGTTTGAGAGGTGTCTATTCATTTCAGTTCTCCATTTTGGGGGGTCTTTTATTGTTGGGGGTCTAATTTTTTTGAGTTCTTTATGTATTCTGCATATTAGTCCTCTGTCCAAAGGGTAGCTGGCAAAACATTTTTCCCGTTCTGTAGGTTGTCTTTTCCCTCTGTTGGTAGTTTCCTTTGTGGTATAGAAACTTCTTAATTTGCTATAATTCTATTTGTTGATTCTTGATGTTATTTCTTGTATAATTTGTGTCCTACTCAGAAAATCCTTGCCTTTGCCTATATCTTCAAGAGTTTTACCTATTTTATCATCTAGCGTATTAGTAGTTCTGTTTTAATATTGAGGGATTTAATCCATTTTGATTTTAGTTCAGTACATAGTGAGAGACATGAGACTAGATTCAATCTTCTGCATGTGTGTAGCCAGTTTTCCCAACCCCATTTACTAAAGAGGCTCTCTTTCCCCCTGCATATGTTTTTTGACTCCTTTATCGAATATCAGATCAGGGTATGATTTTGAGAGTGAAATTCTAGCTACCTTTGTCTCCCTTGCCCTGCCTCTTTTCATAAATCCATACTTGCAAACTGAGAATCGACCACACACATTTTTCTCAACTCCACCAAGTACTTGTAATTTTGTCTGTGCAGTCTCCACCAGGGTAGCACCATGTGTGTCTAGTGCTGACAGTACAGAAAGAAAAATTGCAAACACATATCTGGCCCTGACTGTGTGCCATCTCATTGTTGTACAAATGTGAATATGGTACAGTTGAAAAAGATGATGAATGTTTAAACAAAAATTTATTATAGTAAGAGACACATTGCCACTAGTCCCTCTCAAAATATTCCCCTTTACTTTGATCACACTGATCTCATCGTTCTTGCAGCTTTCTGAGGCAGTCCTGGAAGCCCTGTGCAGTGAGTCTCTTTGGTTGCACTGTTATGACTGCCCCAATGCCATGAATGAATTTGAAATGTTAACTTTTCATGGTCATTTTGACTTTGAGGAAGAACCAGAAGTTGCATAGTGCCAGATCTGATGGATAAGGTGGATGAGGACACATGATATTTATTTATTTAAAAAATAAGGCCTGCCTTTGCACTGGATGGCACCCAACAGCAACATTCACTATATTTTTTATCACAACTTGTAAAGACACCTACACTTCATTTGTTGCTTCATTTTATCCTTGCCACCTTCTTTTGCGGTAGGCTCTATCATGATCTCTGTTTCACAGATGTTTGTATTGAGGCACAGATATTTGTGCTTACCAAGGTCACAAGCTAAGAGTGATAGGATAGGCAGTCCAGCTCCAGGGTCTGGGCTTTTGGCTATTGTGTTATGCTATGTTTCTAATCTGGAAAGAGAGCTGTGTGAACATCATGTGTATACAGCCTGCAGCCCAGATTTGGGTTACTTCCCAAAACCTAGTTTTTTTTTTCAAATCATTTCATCTTATAATTACTGAAAATCAATCTTCCTTCCTTCCTTCTTTCTTGTTTCTTTCTTTCTCTCTCTGTCTCTCTCTCTTTTCTTTCTTTCTGAGACAAGGTCTAGTAATGTAGTTTAGGCTGGCCTTGAACTCACTATGTAGCCCAGGCTGTCCTTGATTTCATGGTGATCCTCCTGCCTCAATCTCCCGAATGCTGGAATTATGGGCATGTGCCATCATGCAGAGCTTATTTTCTTAAGGCAGGGTCTTCCAGAAGGCCCTAGCCCTTTAGAGATGAAGAATTACAGGCTCACAGTGTTAAACAATGTTTTCAGAGTCAAGTAGAGAGTAAGTGACAGTATCAGGGCATGAATCCAGCTCTGGATGTCCTTCATGTCCACACACCTCCCCTTACTCTTCATGACCTCTGTCATGGGGCTGTGTCTTCATAAAAGCCTCAAACACTCTCAATATCATCTTTTGTGTGGGATGCAGAATGCCCAGGGATGCTTCCTTAGGGAAAAATCACCATCATAATCGTTACCCAAAATCTTATTAAAAGTCCACGTGAGTTCAGGATGGTACAGTCTGGTACTGCTTTTTTTTTTTAGTATTACCATTTATTGGTGACAAACACTTAAGTTTACTTATATTCCATGGGGAGAAAATGTTCCAGCCTAAACATGAGTGGAAGTGGTACTTAACTTGCAAGGCTACTGTGCTCACCGCTTGGACCAGATTGGACCTCCATGTACACATCTTTGGGCACACCTGCACACCAAAAGCAGCACAGCCACATATAGAAACAGTCATTCTCCTCAGCCCTACGTGGAGATGTTGTTAACAGTATCAAGCACTCAAGGAAAGTCAATCTGCAGGCTTGAACGCACTGCATGGAGATCATATCCTGTAGTGTAGTCTACTGAACGCTACATCCTCAGGAGCCACATGTATAGACACAATGTTTTAATAATCTTTAAAATAAGGCTCAAAGTTCATTTAAGTCCTGTTTGATTAACAAAAATAAAATAGAAAAAGACCAAATAATTATCTAAAGTTTAAAATTGCTAAATTGTCCAATTTATACAACTGTGGGAGACTTTGCCAAAGTTCCTGAGAAGTCCAGGACCGTTTCAGATAGAGAGGAGGGCACCTAATCTGCATCAGTGAAATGGTCCTGGGTTAGTCCAATAACATAAAAGCATATAACCACATACACATGGATATGATCTTTGCTGGTGAGATTACTGATAAAGTCAGTTTCAGACAAGTTTCTAAACTGTGCTATATAATAAGATACAATTGAGAAAACCTCAGATGAAAATTTTATATAGTGTCATATCAATCAAAAGAAAATAGTGAAACTCAGAATATGCATCGGGTGGGAGAGACAGCAGTGGTTACGGTGTGGGCACTACATGAGGTGGGGGGGCCAGAGCACGCTAGGAAGATTAGCTTACACTGAGTAAGAAGTATTTGATTCTTTTAGTTCTGGGGCCAACCTAAGGCCTCCTTCTGGCATGGCTATCCCGGAGTTGTCCCAAGTGTCTGAGTGAGCCAGTTTGCTTTCTGTTTCTTCACACAGGAACGGGGGGGGGGGGGGGGGAATGGCCAAAGCACTGAGGTGCCCTGGGCACGGGGCTGCTCACTTCCTGGATGAGCCAGGCTGCTGGGCAGCCCCTCCTTCCCACAGCGGCCGCGTCTGTGCAGGGACTGAGGTTCACAGAGCAGCGCGGCCACAATGCCTGGTGTCCGTCGTCTTCACTGCCGCTGCCCGCGTTCTCACCCATCACGTCTCAGCCCACTGGAGGTTGGTAGTACTTTTTAAACCCTAAAGTAAGATAGGTTTTTCCATCTTGAGTTGGCAGTTTGCACTGCTCTCCTATACCATTCTCTGGCCCTTGCTTTTAGATTAAGCATAAACATTTGTTTTCAGAGTGTGAACCATGAGTGTCGTTGAGAGCTCTAAGTGGTGGCATCTGGGACCATTGGGATAGGCCTATTCCTGTACACACACATGCATGTGACACCCATACACCTGGCACAGACACACACATACACCACCACATTCATGATGACAAATCTGTGCCCACAAGGATCACCGTCAGGAGCAGCAAAGTGTGGTGTTGTGGTCTCCATTCCCAGGTGCATTAACGTGGCCAGTCATGCCCTATATTAGGGGTGTAGAGGAGTCTGTCCTCTCTGTCCCGGGCCCTGGTGGGGACACAGCTCCT
Organism: Dinomys branickii; assembly: GCA_004027595.1. Classification (NCBI taxonomy): domain Eukaryota; kingdom Metazoa; phylum Chordata; class Mammalia; order Rodentia; family Dinomyidae; genus Dinomys; species Dinomys branickii. The sequence goes on from PVLD010028163.1 coordinate 7,651, forward strand.
AGCGGGCTTGCCTAACACATTCCCCTGATCTTAGATCAGCAGTGTGGACTGGCAGGAATGCCTACCTCAGAGCCCCAGAGCAGGATTCCACAATTAGCTCAGTCTCCTGGCCAGCAATCCTCTTAGGTCAGAAGGGAAAGCATTGTTGTGGCCCTGTGGCCAGGCAAACAAGCTGCTGGTTTTGAAGTCACAAGGAGGATTTGCTCAGGCTGGTGTTCGGAGTCTGAAGGAGAGGCTCGCAAACCTCCTCCAGTCATGTTGTGTTTGTTAACTCCGCCCACCTGCCCAGCCTGCCAGAGGCCTGGTGCGTTTGATGTCTCCAGAGAAGCAGGAGGAGGGAGGCACACCATGGGGATCCTCCCTGGGATACCTTCCAGCACCTGATGATCCTGCAGCCCCACCTAGGAGCAGAATGTGGACCAGACCCAAGTCCAGAAAGACCAGAGACAGACCTGCAGGGGAGGAACGCTGTCCCCTTTCTAGAGGTGGTGTGCGGGGGTGTGGTCCAGGACAAATGGTGGGATGTGCTGCTTCCTTTGGAAAATGCTTTTATTCAAGGTGCTTTTTGTTTGCATCAGGTGGGAACGAGAGTCCAGAGAAGATCTGAAGGGAGAAAGAGGCACTACTGGGGTCTTCAGGGGACACAGATGGCTATATTGTCTAGGGGCCCCCCGTCAGTCTCTCCCCTTCTCCCCCACTACTATCAGTCACCTCCTTGACACTCTGGTAATGACCAGAGACACTGCCACCTGCCTTCTACCCAGAATCAGTAAAACATGCTGGCAAGGAATTCTGGGGGTGGGGAGAAACTTGTAGCCCCAGGAGTCTGAGTGAGACAATGTGCCCATGAGGCTGGCTCTCTGGGCTTGTTTCGATTTCACCATGTCCCAGAGCATGTTACTACCTCTTGGGCCTGGGCCATGGGAATGGGGCAAGAAGTTAGGCATTATTAACCAGTTCAATGTCCCATACAGCATTTCACCAGGACCAGCCCTGTGCCCACCTCCCTTTCTCTCCCTCTAACTCTCCCATCTGCCACATCCTACTGTGCACACCACTACTGGGGCTCACCCCACTCCACTCCCCGCCCAGGCTGTCCCGGAATGCCTACCCTCTAAGGTTACAATGGAGAAAAAAAACTTGTTGACAATAAGGCCTTGAAATCTGGAGTTATAAATCCTGCCCAGGACGGCTGCCCTATCTCTGTGTTAATGCTTGTGGTGCCGAGAGGAGGCTCACCTGATTGTGACCCATCCCCTCTTACTCTGGGGAGCTCCCTGCTCCTCTTCTGCAAACACAGGACAATGGGTGAATGGGAGTTACCTGTCTCAACAGGTGTTACCTGGAGCTCACTTTCCTGCAGGGTGATGGGGAGGTCACCCTAAGCCCACCCCTCTGGGCATTCCTGTGACTGTGAAAATCCACCTTCCAATGTGACCCTTCCTCTGCCCCACCCCCACCCACACGACTTCGAGGTGAGCCTATCTGGATGGCTTTAGGAGCATGTTCTGTGTTAGCCTTCCCTGTCATGCTGTGAGACCCTTGAGGACTAAGAGTCTTTCTTTCTTTCTTTCCTTCCTTCCTTCTTTCTTTCTTTCTTTCTTTTTCTTTCTTTCTTTCTTTCTTTCTTTCTTTCTTTCTTTCTTTCTTTCCTTCTCTTTCTCTCTCTCTCTTTCCTTACTCCCTCCTCCCTTCCCCTCTCCCTCTCTCTGTGTCTCTCTCATTCTGGGAATCAAATCCAAGGTCTCTAGCATGATGGTAAATTAAGCACTTTACCACTGAGCCACTTTTCCCAGCTCAACATTATTTCTTTATTTGTCATTGAATTCTCATGACCAGAAGATTGCAGAGAACATAAATATTTTTTATGACAAGATGAATGCTATCTTCTCATTACCAGCAAATATTTATTAAGGGGCTTACATGTAGTGACTTTACTGAGCAGTAGGAACATAAAGATTAATGAGACATCATTCCCACTCTAGAGTCAAGGACATCAAGTGAAACTTTTCTTGCCTGGAGGTCAGAAGAGGGATCTGGCACCAGGAACCCCAGGGAATCTGCCTTGATAATTGGAAATCTGGGATCTTAAGAAAATTTGCCCAGAGTGAGTTTAGACATAACAGGATGCCCATTCACCTTTGACTTCAGTATATTTCAGAGTGGGGCTGATAACACACCAACACTCTACAGGTTTATCTTCTGAGATGTCCATATCTTCCTCTCAAAATGGGTAGAAGTATTTTCTAGTGTCTTTGCTTGGAAAAAAAAAGTTCATCTCCAAATAGTCCTGGGGCCAAAGGAAGTGAAAGTTGCTCTCTAGGCCTTGCCTGGGGCTGCTTTTATTAGCTATGCTGATGCTGCTATCTGTGGGTTTGAGGTTAAGGCTGCTTTTGCCCTTGGGAGAAGCTGTTTGGAGCTCAATTCATCTCAACACATGTGTATGGAGTGTCTCATCTCTGCCAAGTGCTGCTGTGGCTACCGGGAACAGAGTGCATAGCAGTATAGGGGTGTGTGCAGGCCTCGTATCTGAGCACCTGTAAGAGGGAGAGAGCAAGTTGATTACTTGGGGACCATGGGTCAACCCCAGTGATGATTGCTATATCAAGATCATTGTAACACTGGGGGGACACCTTCACTGCATTGGGTGAAGGCCTGGCAGTGGGTGGGACAGTGCTCTGCATGTAGCACATTTTCTGCATGGCTTTTTAAAACCAGCACCTCAGGGGCTCCTCTACCATTAGTTTCAAGGAGGAAATGCATGCTTCTCAAGGGGCTTGGGGGTTCGGAGCACTGCAAAGGGAAAATTGCCCCAAAGCTTTATATTTTATCTTGAAATATATTTCAATTTTGTGTTTTCTACCATAATGGGCCAATAATTGATCCATAATTGTTTTTATATAACAAGACATTTTATATAAACAGGAAATTATAATCAATAATTGATCATAATTGATCAATATTGCTTTTGTATAAAAATGCAGTTAAAAGGACTTAGCTCTGAATGAAATTGATGCTCCAAGAAGGTAGGCTATTTTTCCTGAGTATTTCTTGGCTCACAGCCCTATATCCCAACCTGCGATGCTTGGCTTTTAGGACATTAGCCTCAGACACATCTACCACATTTAGGGGTGCTACCCGAACTGGGCTTCTAACAGACTTGCATGTCCCATATCTTTGATCCCAAAATACTCCTCTAAATTTGTCCTATGCCATCCTCGCCACACCCAGTCAGACACAAGTTCACCCCTCTTCTTCTGGGCTTATCCTTGCATCTCTGGCAGAGTTTGGAGATCAGGTGGCCTATTCTCCTAGTAAGCAAGGCTCAGTGGTACATGTGTGTGATCCTATATACTTAGGAGGCAGAAGCAGGAGGATTCCTTGTGCCCAGGAGTTTGAGGCAAGCCTGGATATCACAGTGAGAGGCCATCTCAAATGAATGAATGAATGAATGAATGAATGATAGAATGAACGAATACATAAATAAATCAGCCTTTCTGCAGAGGCCTTCACAGAGAATGAGCAGGAAAGGGGCAGCAGTGAGCATGGGATCTGAGGCGAGTTGAAAACAGCTAAAGTGAACACTTAATAAACTAATTATCTAAATAGTCCTGAGCTGGCTAGGGAATGTACTTGTAGCTGCCTTGGTGTGCTTTAGCACAATGCCCCACTTGCTTTTGTGGAATGACTGCTTTATATGTATAAGGGGACTGTGAATCCAGACTGTTGGCTTATCGAATGATGCAGAAGTCAGCGATCCAAAGTCTGCAGTAGATTTACTATGGATTCACCATATCAGCATTTTTCAAATTTTAAAAGAAGTGCAACCCATTCATTTAGTCATTCATGCATCAATGTGTATTCTTACCGCTCACATCTTCATAGAGAGCCTCTTATGCAGCAGGCACTGCATGGGGTACTGGATACAGAGTAGGGACCAAGAATGGCATGGTGTGGACCCCACTTAGAACTTGAAAGTGGGAGACAGAATTAAATCAAAGCTTTCCTTGGAGGCAACCACGTTCAGATGGGGCCAGCTCAGCGCTTTCTGGAACCAACTTCTCTGCCTAATGTCTGAGTACACAGTAGATAGGTCCCCAATGAAGTTGGGGTAATGATGAATTGTCCAAGATTTCTTATAGAAGGCAAAAAAAAAGGTAACATAAAATTCCCTTCCAAGTCCCCCCAACTGCCCAAGTGCCTCAGATACTGTGAACCAAACTCAAAGTGCTCACACACACTTGAGAGCGCCAAATCCTAACCACTAGATCACCAGGGAGCTCATACACACTTGGGAGTGAGGAAATTCATCTTTCATTTCATCCTCCCTCACATTAAAGCTGTGATGTTAAGTGCCGTGCTGACCTCCATGTCGCAGATACAGCATGAAAGGCTTAGGGAGGTAAGACAGGCTGCCAAAGCCTGAAGTCATCTGGACAAAGCCAGGAAGAGACTGAGACGGGGTTAAAAAATGCAGTGGGGAGGAGCTGCACCCAGGGCGTGACTCTTGATTGCATTGAACAGTGCTGAGCTGGAGGCTGCCAGTGACCTGCCAGACAGACCCCCATGGTTCTGAAGACTCCAGCCCCTGCCCTTTATCTCCCCTCCCTACGGTGTGTGCAGATTGGATGGCTCTCGGTGAAGGAACCTCTGGACTCTGGGACTCAGCTAAGGAATTGCAGAGAGGCTGAGACAATGGAAACGTGGGATTTGGAACATATCTAAACAACCCACACCCCTGCCCTCTCCTCCTCCTCCCAAACTGACCAATGACCCCAAAACCAGTGATTGAGTTTCTTTCTGAGAAACCTGGTATGGCTTGGGCAATTGCCTGATAAAGTCTTGCTGTTCTTTGCCGCCCTTCGCCTTTGGAGTATGTTCTGAGACTTTACTGCCATAAAGGCAACTTAAACTGAATTTTGGTCACTAATCATGTGTAGAGTCACCTTCCAATGACATGAGGGCCTCCAGGAGAGTGACTGAAAAGTCTGTGAAGCCTGTTATTTCCATTGTGCAGGAGGAATGTGTTTATTCTTCCAAGGGGCAAAGAATCCTCACTCCAAGTGACGCTGCCACATTGTGTAATTGGGAACACGGGTTGTTGCTGATGTAAACAAATGGCCAGGGCAGTCTTACCAGGAGGCCTGGGGCTCCATTTCCCAGGGGTGTTTCTTATGAATGGTTGTGCCCAGTGAAGCAATTTCCTGCCTTGTAAACTTCTGCCCACCAAACCACATCTCCTATCTATCACTGCCTGGCTCTGGGTCATAAAACAATTCCCCCCAAACCAATCAGAGTCTGATCAGGAGTCCTTGAGTAATGAGAAAATTACCCTCCACCTGCAGATGTAACGGCAGTTAGCAAGCTGGTGGCTTTGCAGTTTCTGAATGTAAACATCAGGTGCCTTCCCCCAAGCCCTGCCTCTGCTCATCTGTGATGTGGGGGCCCATGGATTTGATTCTCAGTCCCTAGTTCACTCCACTGAGGCCCTTGCTGGCTAGTGACCCATTACCTTGACCTGAGAACCTTGCGGCCCAGAGGACACATTTCACTGTGTCAGATCATGATTTACAGAGTCAGGGCAAGAGAAGTTCAGGCAGGAGTCCCCGGCAGGTAGAACTGGGAGGGTAGGATGGTTGGTGAGGACAGGATGAGGTTGAAACACCTCCAGGAACTCTGATTGAGACATTCACTTTGAATGTTTGTGATCCTTCAACCTGGAATGTCTCCTCCACCCCGCACCTGCCTAGGACTTCTCACTCATTCTTCGTGACACAGTTCATGTACCTACAATTGAGTAACTGAGTCCTTTTTTACTTCCCCCCATGGACTCCGCCATTGTCTTATGGCTATCACACTTTCTAACACCTACATGCTATGCGGAAATCACTTGCTAACTTGGGCCAGCCGGGCTGGGATCTCTTTTCTCTTTCAGGATCTCTTGGAAACTTCAGCTCCCTTTATAGTACCTAGCTCAAAAATCAGTGTGCAGAAGATTTTGTTGAGTGAATGAGCACTTAGTATGTGTCTCTCCACCAACACCTAGGTACTCTGGATATTGAAAATGCATAGAGAATAGTCATGTGTGGCAGTGCACACCTGTAATCCCAGCTACTATGGAAGCTGAGGCAGGAAAACTGCCAACTTAAAGGTCAGCCTGGACAAATTAGTGAGGCCATTTCTAAACAATAATTAAGAAAAGTTGTGGATAGAGTACTTGGTTAGCATGTGCAAGACCCTGGGTTCAATCCATAGCCACACACACACACACACACACACACACACACACACACACACACTACAGAGAGAGAAGCTGGATGTGGAGGCACATACTTAGGAGACTGAGATGAGTTTGGGTTACATAATGAGTTCAAACTCAGCCTGACTGGAGTGAGACCCTGCCTCAAACCCCTGCACAGAGAGAGAGAGAGAGAGACACACACACACAGAGACAGAGACAGAGAGACAGAGAGAACTTAAGGGAATAAATACTTGGGTTATGCTGGTAAAACAAAGCATAACATAGGATGTCTATATTAGGATTTTACAATCTAATTATCTTTTTGTGAATAGTAGTAATATTTGCAGATAGGACAGAGAAATCAAATCCATGGGTAAGTGGAAGTTTTTTTCCTCGAGTGCCGCTTCAGAAGGCAAAGCGAATTAGAGAAGAGGCTTATTTTTTCCTTTAGTTCTCTCTATTCTTTTAACTTCTGTTTTTAGGAAAGAGCTAAACATGCCACAGCTCTCACTAGCCATCGTGCTACACTAGCCATAAACCTCCTCCCAGAGCAGCCATTTTTCTCTTTCCTTTCTCCTCGGCCCCACCCATAAAAGTTAAGGCCGATGACTTGTGCTGTTCTTTGAATTTTAGGAAGTCCCAGAAAATGGTGGTGACAGAGGTGGTGGTAAGTGTGTATTTTTGATTCATATGCATTTCAGACATAAATCTAGTAAACTCCCTATATCCACTCATTCCTTCAAAGAGTACTGAGTGCCAGGTACCACGAGAAAAACCAGTGAACAAAGCACCACATCTCTTATAGAATTTATATTTGTATGTGCATGTGTGTGTGTGTGTGTGTGTGTATGTGTGTGTGTGCACACATATGCATGAGATCTCATGGTGTCCTCCTAGCAGCACTGGATGTAATTAACTCACATTTATCCAGCAGTTTCTTATGGACCAGACTAAGGGCTTCATGAACCTCACATCTCACTGAATCCCCAGCCAACACAGTTTCAGAGGTTAAATAGCTTTCCAAATATCATACAAGTAAGTAAGTGGTAAAGCCAGGATTTGAATGCAGATTTAAATGACTCCCTAGCCTGAGCTCTGAACCACAGCTCTGTACAACAGCAGTAAATATTTACTACATGAACAAATGCATAGATGAATGGTTAACTCTAACCACAGTGGCAGCCTGTTGTTCTGTCTCCATGATACAAACATGAGTAATACTGAAGTTTTTCGTTTACTTATTAATTCAAGACACCCCAAAGCATGGTTCCTGATTTTATTAGCATCGAGAAGCAAGCATCTATATTGTTATAATCCACGTTCTCTGCCTAAGATGACTTATTCCATAACAATAGTGATGAAATGTAGTGGGAAAAGTTGTACAAAGAAATGCTTACCTTTAATCCTCTTTCTGGGTTTGTGTTTCTGAGTTTGCAGTAAAACTCTGTGTGAGGCTGAATAATGACCCTCAAAGATGTCAAGGCCTAATCTCTGGAATATATAATATTATATATCTATATTACCTTAAAAGGAGAAAGAGACTTTGTAAATGTCATGAAGGAAGATTATCCCACGTTAACAGAGGCTCTAAATACAATCGCATGTGTCCTCATAAAAGGAAGGAAGGGAGAGATCTGGCACAGAAGCAGAGGCAGTGGCTGGAATGATACCCAGGGAATTCTGGGAGCCAGTAGATGCCAGAAGAGGCAAGGAAAGATGTTGCCTTTGGGCCTCTGGAGGCAGTCAGACCTGGTGACACCCTGATTTGGGGCCAGAAATACTGGACTACAGGTCTCCAAATCTTTAAGAGAATACATTTCTGTTATTTTAAGCCACCCAAGTCTCAGCCATCTGTTATAGCAGCCCAGTGAAACAAAATGAGTCTCTTAAAAGAGGAAGTAACAGGAGGAATGAGTTTTCAGCCATTAGGGTGGGTGATTCCAAAGTAGAACCTCAGATATCTTCTTGGTTGAAAGCTCGGTGAAATCTTGTCTTGAAAAACAAGAGTAAAGCAATCCCTATACCAAAAAATGAGCCCACCTCTTTTTCTCTCCCTCCTCTTCTTTCTTTGAATGTTTTCTTTGTGCTAATATGTATTAACACCTTTCTATTTCTTTAATTAGCCCATATTTAATATATTACTTATTGAGTTATTCTTGGCTCCCTCTTAATTGAATTTACTTAAGCTCCATGGAAAAGGTAATCTTTTATTTTTAAAATTTTTTGTCTTTTTTTTTTTGAGACAGGTTCTTGCTATGCAGCTGGCCTTGAACTCATTTTGTAGCCAAGGATGGCCTTGAACCTGTAACATTGCTCCTGAGTGCTGGGATTACAGGCTTGTGCTGCCATGCCCAGCTGAGGGTAATCTTTTAAAAAATGCTTTTTTCCCCATGCCTAGCAGAGGGTATGGTATATAGTAAGCTTCAGTAAATATTTGTTGAATGAGTGAATGTTATCTTACAGGGCAGCTTCGCGTCACTTCATGGACACCATAATATCAGACATCACATCATGACATATTACAAAGATGCTTCCTATGGTGCCACTACAAAGAATAACCAAGTTACCGAGTCTGTGTTTAGGTAATGCTGTGTTTCATTTCCTCCAGTACAAATTTTTATTTCCTAATTTGTTTAGGGCCCAAACCTTGGAATTATTTCTGTTGCTTCTATTTCTCATGCAATACATCTAAACCACTGGGAAACCCTGGTATCTTGAAATGTTCTCTATCTTTGAAACACAAGCCCTGTCAGATGAACCAAGCAGGTACATTCCCACGCTTGCAGAATGGCATTGGCTTCCTTCGCTCTTCTTCATGACAAACCCCTTACTTCATCCCAGCTCAGTGATCAGAGGGATCCTTTAAAGACATCAGATCTTGTCCTGGCTTTCCTCAAAATTCTGTTTCCAGGTCGTGCAGAACCAAAGCCAAAGTCATTACCCCAGCTTGCAGAAGTCCTAACAAATGGCCACAAGGCCTGATACCGTGTGTCATTAGTCCCCTGCACTCTGTTTACCTCTCTGACTCTCCATTTTTAGTTTCACTTAGCTCTAATAACTCTGTCCTTGCCTTGGGATCTTTGTACCTGCTGTTCCTTCTACCTGGAATGACCTCCCCTGGATACCCATGTGGTTCACTGCTCAGCCTCAGGGCTCTTGGATGTCACTTTCCCAGTGACCACACACTTTCTCCTTGGGCATCCTGTTTAAAATGGCTACTCCACCCCATCATACCCTGGGCTTGCTAGAGTTTTCACAGATTTTACTATCTGACATGTACGCATACACACATTCATACATTTTTTTACTGTTTGTTTGTCTCCCTGCCTAGAATGCAAGCTTCATGAAAGTCAGGCTTTTACCCGTTTTGGTTCACTGTTGCGTCCTCCATATCTATAAAGATGGTGCCGCGCGTGCAGCAGGATCAGCGTATATTTCTTGAATACATGAAGTAGAAAAATAATTTTGGACTAGATATTTCCAAGAGCAAGGGTGTACACACACAAAATCTTGTAATGGCTCGGGAATCAGACCTGCTTTCTTTATATTGGGTGATTTTTGGTCTTCTGAAAATTTAGCTTTATTTCTTTACCTCTTTCATAATTAATTCAGAGTAATTTAATATATTGCTTTGTTAAAGATGTCATAACAGTAGGGCACAGGAAAGAAGCCTTCCTTTGGGGGAGATAGCAGCATATATAGGCTGAGAACATAAAACATGTGAAAGAAATGTCTTGTTTGTGCTGTGGGATCCCCCGGAACAAACATACACATATAGGCCCCATGAAATCTGCTGCCATGACTCCTGCTTTTGACGTTGCGTGTTTGCTTTGCATGATTTCCCTTAGGAAGTGTCATATTCTCCGTCATCTATTTATCTACCATCTCTCTGTCTCATCTAGCGTCTACCTCCAAGGAGAAGTTCTTACAGGTGTGTATGAAGTCCTGCACACCTGAAAGGTTCATTTCTAAAATGATCCTGTTATAAGTCTCAGCAGGCATTTACAATGCTTATAAGGCATTTATAACACTTTATAAAGCAAATGCTCAACCACTGAGCTACTTCCCCAGCCCCAGTGCTTTTTGGGTGGCCTTTGTTTGAATCAATTCCTAAAGGGAAGGGGACCCATCGGCTTTGCTTTTCCTTAGACGGAGGTGAGCTCCTGCCTCTTCCTCACCTTCACCTTTACTAACTCTCCAGATTCCTCCCCCCGTGACCCCCACCTTCCTTTTCAGGACTCGGAAGCCAGTTTTAGTCCCAGCCTCTTGGCGCTCTCTGTGGTCCCCCACTGATCACATTCTATCTCCTCTCCCCAAAGAAGACAAGGCCTCCTTGCCCCTGTCAAGACCTTCCCCTCTCCTTGGGCCTGCCCTTCCCAACAGCCATGGCTTACCACTGGTTTTCCATACACTGTAGAAATGAACAAAGGCATTTGATAATTTAGTGGCAATTTTCTTTGCCAAGCATAAAATTGGTAAGTGATAAGGTTATTTGAAGATATCAACCCAACCCAAGAGACTCTATGGGAAACCGCTCTTGAATGGGAGAATATTCATTAGTGCACAGTCCTCAGGCATGCAGGCGGAGTTCTAGCATTTAAGGTATTCACTCTTCCTTCTAAAACAACCTGAAAGGTAGCTATGATTATTAGCATTCAGATTTCACATAGGAGGACAGGAGGACAAGAGAGGCTAAGTGGTGGAACTGTTGATTCTAATCAGAGCATTCTGGCTCTAAAAAAAACTAACAAAGATCTTTTCCTAGAGCTCAGATTCTCCTACTGTCTGTACTATACTCTTATCTACTTGAACTCCGTGGCAGTTGAGGCAGATGATCTGTGGCTTCAGAGGGAATACCCCATAATCCTATGGCTTGGAATAGCTAATACAATTTAAGGCAAGTTTCATGACTGAGTCCATTCCCTATTCACGGATGTCAGAATAAAGTCTGCCTGCCCCCTACAACGGGACAGTGTGTCCTGGTAAACACAGAACCATTGGCCAGTATGGGCTCAGCATACAAAGACAGACCCAAGAAAACGTTGGTCTTTAAGAATCTGGGAGGAAAAAAATGAAGGCTTTTAGTTGCAAAAGAATCTTGAGAGTGGGTAATTCACAGCTGGACTCGCACACAGCGGGTACCTATCCCCCTCTGATAGCCAGTGAGGAGAGGGGTCCCTGTGTTTATGAAAGAGCTGTTTTGGGGCTGGGAGTGTAGTTCAGTAGGGGAGTGCTTACCTAGTGTTCTCAAAGCCCTGAGTTCAATCCTTAGCACCAGAAAAAAAAGAGAGAGATAAAGAAAGAAAGAAAGAAAGAAAGAAAGAAAGAAAGAAAAAGAAAGAAAGAAAGAAAGAAAGAAAGAAAAAGAAAGCAGCTGTTGGCTTTCCTAGGGACTCAGTTGCCACATATTTTGATTTAAATAAGGTTTGGTTAGAAGTTCCCAGGTTATCCCTCTGTTCTTCCTCTCCCCTCCCCTCCCTTTTTCCCTCCCCTCCTCTTTCCTCCCCTTCTCTTCCCTTCCTCCTCTGCTCAAATGACTTCTTGTATCACTACGACCTTCTAAGCCCTTGGAGTTAATGCAATAATGCAAGAGTTAAACTACCAAATGCAGACACTTGCTGTGGCAAAACCAATATGATCCAGATATAGGGCTCTACTAAGACTAGGGCTTTAACAAGGATGTCCATTGTCACCACTCCTATTCAACATAGTTCTGGAAGCACTAGCCAGAGCAATCAGACAAGAGAGAGAAATAAAAGGAATAAGGATAGGAAAGGAAGAAGTCAAACTATCACTATTTGCAGATGACATGATACTATACGTGGAGGACCCCAAAAACTCCACAAGAAAACTCCTCGAATTAATTGACAAA